>JAHIAM010016812.1:0-18500 GCA_021605205.1 Aegilops longissima
CAAGCTCATGTTGGTGAATGGGTATCCGGCTCCGACTCGACAATCACTCCGAGAGAAGCTATCACTCCCACTCGAATACACTCAAGATGAAGGTGTTGCGGTTTAGCACTTGTGTCAACCAACTCCTCGACATATTTGATTCACCAAATGAAGGAATTGGAAGATGCTTCATGGCCAAAGGTCCTAAGGTAACACACCCCGAGTATGTTGATTTTAATAGTGATGAAGATGACTTGCTAGGTGATGATGATTTACTTATTGACAACTCTAGTGATGAATACTATGATGAAACGTCAATTAATCATGCTAATCAAGATGAAACGAATGACAATGATAAGGAGAAGATTGAGCGTCTAACTAAAGAACTAAACACTCCTACGTTAGCTCATGAAACTATCTTCGAAGATCATCAAGAACTTTTAAGGGCTCATGAGAAGTTACGCTTTGAAAAGCTCAATCTTGAGCAAGAGCATGAGTTCCTAAAAGCGATCAACGATGATCTCCGTAAGAAAAGTTATTCTTATATTGCCAAGCGTTTACTCTTATCTACTTACATGCCTCAAGTCAAGTCTAGTAACAAGAACAAGAAAGATTCTTCTTCTAGTAGTAACAATAACAATGCTAAATCCAATATTGTTGCTTCTAGTAGTTCTCTTGATTCCACTAATGATTCTCTTAGCCAGGTTACACTTGAGCAAGAAAACAGCTTATTGAAGGGAATTATAGAAAGGTGTATACAAGAGCCTTGCGGGAGTAAGCAATTTGAGGAAATTATGCGCAAGCAAGGAAGGCACCGGAAGAATCAAGGTGTTGGTTTTGAACGAAAGTTCAACGCCAATGGACTTGAGTGGCAAGAAGATCAATACCCCAAGACGAAGTTTGTTCCTCAACAAGATGTCGGGGAAGCTGATCGTAACCCACGAACACCTATGGGACCGGCGGACCGAGCCCCTTTCGGTTCGGTGGGGGGCGGAGGTCGCACGAAGAGCAGATCGGCGAACACACGAGCAGTTTACCCAGCCGGAGCTCTCGGAGAGATAATACTCCTCTGCTGCTTGTGCGATTGTATTGTATTCTTGCTAGGGAGCGCTGAGAGCTACAAAACCTAGCGTGAGTGTCTCTGGTTTCGAATGAGTCGAACCTGCTCTACGTTGCGCATGGGCCTCCTTTTATATGCTCAAGGGGTCTCCGACAGGTGGCAACGTAGACAAGGGCAAAAACGGAAAAATGAGTTGCGGTTGGTACAGCTACTTGTACAGTGTATTCTACCTAACTCTGATGGCAAGGGACAAAAGCATTAAATGCCCATCCATGTCGCCTAAACAGTGCAACAGGGACCGTCAGGAGCGCCACCGCTTGCCACGATGGCAATGTTGTCAGCGCCGCTTACCGCTGCTCTCCGCTGGTCGCACATCCTCTTGACACGTGCGCCTAGAATGGTCCCATGGCGACACGTTGGTGGATGAGCTGGAGCGGAGATAAAGAGTGGTTGCCTGCCGCGGCAAGCGCCTTGCCGCGGTTGAATCCTTGTCGTGTCCGGAAACTTGTCGCTCATCGAGCCTTCCCGGCAAGCTCCTCCTGCCGGGGTCTTGTCTTCTGCGTGTCTTGAGTGGCCTTCCCGGCAAGCTCCTCTTGCCGGGGCCTTGTCTCCTTGGCTTAAATACTTTGTTTCTGAATGGCTCCAAAGGAACCATGGAGGACCTTAGCGGTCACTAGGCAAGCCTTGCAGCGAGGGTGCTTGCAATTGCCCGTGCGAAGTTCGGGATACTAGGGTACCCTACTCTAGTACACCGGCAGAGCCCCGGGCCTGGGCCACCTGCAGTGCAGCGCTATTGGGCCAGGCCCAAAAGCAGTCTGCAGCACGCACGCGGCCTAGATTGCCGTAACACTCCGGACCCACCACGTCCCCCACAAACAGCCGCGTTGAGCGTGGCGTCGTGGGAGAGATCGTGGGGGTTTCTTTATTGGAAAAGCGGGCGTCCGCCCCTCTCCCTCCTTATAAACAGGGGAAGCAGGGCAGGTCGCCCACCTTGCCATTCTTTGTCTAATCTAAAAACCACCGCTCCCCCCTTCTTCTCTAGTGCAGAAGAGCAGCTCTCCGCCCCCATCGCCACCGCGCCATCAACGCCGTCGGTCTCCTCCACCGCCTCCGCCAAGGCTCAAAGCCGATAAGGGAAGGGCGTGAAATCGGCGAGCATGGCAGCTCATGGGCTTCTGAAAGGAGGGCCGTCTTCCCCCTCGCTCGGCAAGGGAGGCTGAGGAGAACTACTACTTGTTGCAGTCGGCGGAGGCAGGCGCATCCAGCGACGAAGGTACTCCCAGCCGCTGCTTGTGAACTAGCCCCAACTGGGTACCCCTTCTTTGCGCTTTTCTTCTATTGCGAGCTCTGCCCGCCCTTCTCTGAATTTTTCTGCGATATTATGAACACCTACGGGCTTCGCCTCCTTGATTTCACCCCCAATGTTGTCCTGACCATGGCAGTTTTCGCACACCTTTGCGAAAACTTTGTCGGAGTCCACCCAAACGTAGCCCTCTTCCGCCACTTCTTCATGCTCCGCGTCGAGAGAGGAGAGCCACTTGCCGGAGGGATTGCTTGGATCTCAAGGATCGGCAAGAAAGAAGCCTATCTGGAAGGAGTGGAGAGCCGATTGGTGTTGGATCGTTGAGGAGAACCCGCAGCCCTTCACTGCCCAGCGCCAAACTCCAATAGTGCGCGGCAACGATTGGAGCAACTTGGCGCCGGAAGATGCTAGGTTGAAGATTGTTGTGACCCGGATCTTGCGCCTCAGGTTTGCCGAACTCACCGTAGGCTCTGTTGGCGCAGATTTCCTTCGCCGCCACATCGCTCCCTTGCAGGAGAGGAGGAGACCTGCTTGGGAGTTCCAAAATGCGGCGGACATCACGAGGCTGCGCCTGGGCCTCAACTTCAATTTTACTTTCTTGGAGTTGGATGCGATGCTGCTGGAGCTGTTCAAGCACGACCCCGATCACGCCGAGTGGTTTAGGTTGCCGAGGGGAGTCGTCCCATTGTGCAACAACTCTTCGCTCGACCGCATCCATGCAATGATGCCGTTGTGCGATTCGCATGGGATCGTCCCAACCTGGCAAGAGCCTTCAGACGACGTCGTGCGGCAGTTCTTCGACAGCTTGGAAGAAGTGCCAATCCGCCCCGACGAGCAGAAGAGGCTCACCCGCGACACCACCGACGACGAGATGCAGCGCGCCACCCAGCTGGAGGAGGCGGCAGCTCTTGCGGCTGGCGCGTCGGGTTCACCGTGGAGGCAGAGGCAGCGAGGCGGCAAGCCTTGTCGGCGAAGGAGTTCTCCGCGAGAAGAGCTTGCGAACCGAGGCGAGTCGGCGAACCCGCCGAGGGCGCTTCCTCCCCACCATCTAGCAGCCTGCCGCCAGCGGGCCCCGGCTCCACCAAGGCGTCTCCGCAAGGCCGGAGGCGAGGCGGGCGGCAGGCAGACCCAACGATCGCAGCGCGCGTGGCCGCGCTCTACGCGGCAAATCTTTGTTGCCGGGGCACCCACACCGCTGCAACAAGCGAGGCGGGATCCTCCCGAGCCACGCTGCCACTCCCGCCAAGCGGTCGAGGGAACCTTCTCCTCCGCCTCGTCGTGCTGGGAGGCGAGCCGAATTGACCTCTCTGCGCTCAGCTCCGGCGAGGAAGAAGAAGAGTAAGCTTCTATATTGTGCTTGTATTTCTTCAATTTTGTTGCTTCATCTTGTATCGATTTGCTTCATTCTCGAACTCTTTTCTCTTGGGATGGGCCGAGAGGCGTCGAAGAGGGCCAAGACCCAGTGGTCGTCATCGAGGCGATCCCCCGTGCAACAGGAGGCGCGTCTGAGACCCCATTGTCGGACCCGGCAACCCTTCCTCAAAGCAGCCCCCAGCACGGCCCCCAGCGTAAGTATATGGTTTACTTCTTCTTGTTAGGCGTGCATGGGTGCTCCTTCTTTGTTGATATCATTGTTGGTTTGTGTAGGGCGAGCAGCCTCATCAGGAGTGCCGGAAGCCGCTCGAAATTCCATCTACTTCGACTCGCGCCAGGGAGAATTCCCGGCAAGGGGCGTTCTTGACAGGGAGACTTCTCCGGCAAGGGACAACACCAGTGATCCTCCGGTGGTTGAGACCATGGCTGCAAATCCCATCGCAGGTAATCCTCTTGCATGAAAATTTCCCTTGGGTTCTTTTTCTTCTGTTTTTCTTTTTGAACATTTGCTTGACTGTTCTTTCTTTGTCTGGTCGTCAGATCCATCCGCCACAGAGCCGACGGAGACTGAGGTCGCTTGGGGAGGAGGCCTTGTGCAACAACAGCAGCGTCGCCACCATGGAGGAAGAGGCTGGCGTTGATGGGTCCGCCCGGTGAAGAGGCCGCCAAGGCTGCCGCCGCAAAGGCTGGCGAGTGCAGCGATCGTCTTGGCGACCACGAGGCGCTGAGGCGCCCGAGCGCTTCGCCGACCGCCGATCCCTCCGCCAGCGGTGCAGCGTCGGGCTCGAAGAGCCCAGCCCGGCGCCTATCGAAGGCAGCGATGGCGTCTTCATCAAGCTCCGCTGGACATCGAGCTCTGGCGCCGGTCGAAGAGAGACCTTTGATGAAGAGCTGCTCGCCTCCGCTGGGCTGTCGCTGGTTGATGCGCAAGCAGCAGCGTGCGAAGTCTGAGGAGGAGCTTGGCTTTGAAGAAGCTGTTGTCGCTCTACGCGCCCGGCAAGCCAAAGCTGGAATCCGGGAAGCGCTTGTCGTGAAGGTGGGAGCAGAACATAGAAAGCGTCGGAGGAGCTCGGGAATCAATCAGAAGCTCTCGGTCCTTGGCGAGAGGCGGCGGAGCAAATTGTTGAGCGCGCAAAGCCTTCATCCTCGAGAAGGCAGAGGTGGAAGAAGCAGCAAAGGCTCGCTGCCGAGAAGCTATCCAGCGCGGGAAGGTGAGCTAAGCGCAGCGGAAGATCAACCTTGACAGCCACGAGGAGGAGCTTGTCGTAGCGAGGAGTCACTGGCGGGGCTCTTAAGGAAGCAAAGGATGCTGCCGCAGCTGCCGAGGCCGCCAAGAAAGAGTTGGAGACGAAGGTGGCGCAGCTGGAGGCCAGTCTGAAGAAAAGCGGCGAGGAGCTTGCTGCACTCAAGCACGGCGAGAAGGGCGCCTATACTCTTGGCGAGCTGCGGGCCGTCTCGTTGAGAGGAGCAAGGAGCTCAACGCCGCCAAGGACTCCAAAGCAGATCTTGAGCTGGCCCGACCACCCCGATGCAGACGGCTGGGCCGGGCGCCAAGGAGCGGGAGGTGGGCACATTGAGAAGATCAAGGCCAGCGAGCTCTTTGGCGAAGTGCTCTGCCGCCGAGCACCTTGGGGAGAATGTGGAACCTTTGGACCGAGGTCTTGTGAATATCGCCGCCGCCATCGACACGGAGCCGGCGGGCTGGGGATGGTGGATCATGGGTACTCTTCAACGGCGCTCCAACCCAGCGCCAAGCTTAGCATGTTCTTCAAGGCGTGGTGGCAGTTCTGCAGCGACTCGGGAAGAGATCCCAAAGCAGCTGGCGAGAATCGCGCCGGATCTGTCGGGAGCTCTCGAAGGTGTTGATGAAGGTGGCCTTCGCAATCCAGGCCTCAACCTCACCGGCGTCCTCGGATCCCTGCCGCCGGATGCTGATGTGGGCGCTCAAAGCCCTTATCGCACCATTGTGGACAAGGTGGGCAAGATCAAGCGAGTTGATGGCGACCGCGTAGATTAGGCCGCCGATTTATCTTTCCTTGTCATTTGCTGATCATGTTTAGGAGAACAATTTATTAGATCCACGACAAGCTATTTTGTAATATAACTCTATCTTAGGCAATGATTGCAATGTTATTTCCTTTACTTGATTCCTTCCTTTGTATGTTTGTGCCCTCGCTTTTAGGGAACTTGTCGGTATGAGCACCTTTTGCATGTTGTTGAGTCTTGAACGTCGACAGACTTCTTTGGCGGTGCCGCTTCGACAAACAACCTTATGCAACTAGTTGCAGCTCACTTAAGTTGTTGGCGGACTCGAAACAAAGTAAGGCGTGACTAGCTACGAGTTGGTTCCTCCGCACAGGTTTTCCATACAAAGTACTATCGTTCGAGGAATATAACTTAAAGATTTAAAACTGATTGCTCAAAATTTTGGCAACTTAGCTTTTACGTCGTTTGCTTCCGATAAGGTGAAACTTCCTCGAGCAACACTTGGTCCATGGCATTATCTTCTCCTTCCCCCTGGTTAACTTGTGTGCGAGGAACCTTCCTTTCTTTGACAAAGAGAAAGAAGAAAAATAAAGTTATGGAGCCTTGTGGCTCGTTATTGCTTACGGTGTGGATGCTGCACAAAATGTTAGACAACACATGCAAAATGATTATGAAAGCATGTAGTTGACAAGTTGTCGCATAGCAGATGAGCTTTACTTATGCACGGGTCTGCGCGGCTTTGTACAAAGGATTACATGCAGCATTGGCAAGACTTGTACAAAAGGTGGTTGTCGGAACAGTTCCGACAACGCGTCCTCTGAGTAAAACTTACGAAGATGTTCAATATTCAGGAATTTCTCACGGTATGCCATCTTGGTCTCAAAGCGGACAGCGCCGGGCCTAGTGACTTCGTTTTACCCGATAAGGGCCTTCCCACTTGGCGTCAACTTGTTGGAATTCTTGGCGGGCTGGCGCGCGAAGAACAAATCGCCTTCCTCGAGGCTTCGGCACTAACTGCGGCTATGGTAGCGGCGCAAAGCTTGCTGATAACGAGCAGCTCGTCTGGCGACTGAAGGCGATCCTCCTCAAGGAGCAGCAGCGTCATCTTGTCGCAGCTGCTCTTGCTCAAACTCATCATAGCGAGTACTCGAGGTGATCCGTATCTGAGTTCCGTGGGGAGAACTGCCTCTGCTCCATAGACTAGGCGAAAGGTGTCGTCCGGTGGCTCGATTTGGCGTCGTCTGATCGACCAAAGAACCACCGGCAGCTCCTCAATCCAGTTTCTTCGCACTTGTGCAGCTGTCGAAAGTTACGGTCTTGAGTCCGCGCAGCACTTCAGCATTGCCCTCTCTTCTTGACCGTTGCTTCTCGAATGAGCAGCGAAGCAAAAGCAGATCTTGGCGCCAAGATCTTGGGCGTCTTGCATGAAGGTGCGGCTCGTGAACTGCGTGCCGTTGTCGGTGATGACCCTGTTAGGAATCGAAGCGGCAAACAATCGACTGAAGAACTTGATCTTGTTGTCTTGTCACCTTCCACTGCTTCCACTTCCGCCACTTTGTGAACTTGTCGATTCGGCGTACAAGTACTCAAAGCCCTGACAACTTCGGGGAAAGGGGCTGAGAATGTCGAGCCCCGGACGAAAATGGCGGGATAAAGGGATCGTCTGGAAGCTTGAGCTGGCTGGTGTATCTGCTTGGAATGGGCCTGACACGCTTCACACTTGGTTACTTATGCGAGTTGCATCACGGAGGGCTGTCGGCGGAAGAAACCTTGCGGAAAGCTTTGCGGCAAGTGCTCTTCGCCAATGTGGTGACCACATATGCCTCCGTGTATCTCTGCCAACAGCTTACATCCATCTTCCCGGTGAATACACTTCAATTTCACACCGTTGAGTCTTCTTACATACAGCGTCTTTGTCGACAAACTGGTACATACTTGACTGCGGGCTACACTCTGCTTCTTCTTGCTCTTGGGAAGTTCTCTGTCTGAAGGAAAAGGACAATCTCTGAGCCCATCTTTGGAGCTTGTGGCTCGACAACAAGGACTAAAGGCACATCTGCTGCTGCGGGAACATCGGCTTCTCTGGCGAGAACCTGCGGCTCGGCGGAGCTCGATGTTCCCGGCAAGTTTGCGGAGCAAAATTTGTCGAGGCGTGCGCTTCAACGAGGCAAACCCTAGGGCTTGTCGGAGCAGACTGCTCCTCAGCATTTTTGGTGTTGATTCTGGAGACCTTCGCGGCGGCGGCTTCGGGAAGCTCTACCGGGAAATAGTCACCAGAAATCAACTTCCTCTTCTTGTTCTGTCCAGTTGATGGCGTTACGGTCGGCTGAGTTAGCTTGAGCACAAAAATCCCTAGTTCCATAGGTAACTTGAGTGCGGCGCACTTTGACAGGCCATCAGCAATATCATTCTGAGCTCTTGGAACATGTTCCATCTGTAGGCCGTCAAAGTGCTCTTCTAGCTTTCTCACTTCATCAACGTAGGCTTCCATCAACGGACTCTGGTAATCTTTGTTCACTTGTCGGACAACAAGCTGCGAGTCACCCCTGACAATGAGTTTCTTGATCCCAAGGTCTACCGCAATTCTGAGACCGGCAAGCAAACCTTCGTACTATCTGATATTGTTTGTTGCTTGCTCCTTGGGAAAGTGCATCTGGACTATGTACTTGAGGTGCTCTCCGTGGGGCGCGACAAGCGATGCGCCAAGACCGGCGCCTTGCAGCGAAGGCACCATCAAAGTACATCAGCCACTCTTTGCTTGCTTCCTTGACGGGATGCTCATCTCTGGAATTTCTTCATCTTGTGTTGGCGTCCATTCCGCTATGAACTCTGCCGATGCCTGCTTTGGATAGTTGAAGTGCTTTCAAACTTGAGGCCAAAGCTTGACAATTCGATGCCCACTCGACAATCCTGCTGTTGCTACGGATTTTGCAATATCCTCTTGAGGAAGCGGTGACATTGTTATCTCATGTGCTTGGAAGTAATGGCGCAGCTTTATTGAGGCCATGAGGAGGCGAAAAGCAATTTCTGTACGCAGTACCTTGACCTAGCCCCTGCGAAGGGCGCCAAAAAGTAAACTGGGCGCTGCACCATCCTTTTACGCATCTTCCCGCAAGCCTGCGCAGATCCATCGTTATCGGGACGAGCCTTGCGGTAAAGCCCCCTGCTTGTCGCTGGATGCATCTGCCTTGGTTGTCGGCTCATCATCTGCCTCCCTTTCTGCTACTAACGCAGCACTAACCACTTGATTGGTTGCCGCTATATACAGCAGCAACTTCTCTTGTGGCTTAGGTGCGACAAGTATTGAGTGGAGGATAGGTACCTTTTAAGTCCTCTGGCGCAGCCTCCGCCGAGTCCATTTCATTGGACCTGCCTTTTCAAAATCTTGAAAAATGGCGAGGCGTGTTCAGCAGAACCTAGAGATAAACCTGCTGAGAGCAGCCACGCAACGGCAAGTCTTCGTACATCCTTGGCGTGCTTTGGTGCTTCAATCTGCTCAATGGCCTTGATCTTGTCGGGATTGGCTTCAATTCCCGCTGAGATATGAAGAACCGAGAAGCTTGCGGAAGGGACTCCAAACACGCACTTCTCGGGGTTGAACTTGAGGTTGATCTGCGCAGAGTTTGCAAAGGTCTCATCTAAATTTTGAACGAGTTGCTTTGTCTTTGCTCTTGACCACTATGTCATCCATGTAGGCTTCTACATTTACGTGCATTTGCGGCTCAAAAGCGTCATGGACTACTCTTGCAAGCGTTGAACCAGCATTCTTTAGCCCAAAAGGCATCCGTACAAAGCAGTATGTGCCACATGGGGTGATGAATGCGGTTTCTCTTCATCCTCTTCGCAATGAAGATCTGATGATATCTGAGTATGCATCAAGAAATGAAAGCAAATCACATCCAGCCGTGGAGTCAACAATCTGGTCGATCGCGGCAAGGGAAATGGGTCTTTGGGACAAGCTTTATTAACATCGTGAAGTCGATACAAAGTCTCCATTTCCCATTTGCCTTTGATACAACTACAGGATTGGCCAACCACGTGGGATGGAGCACTCCTCGACAAGGCCTCTGCTTCCAATTTCTTGATCTCATACGCAATGAATTCTTGGCGCTCCTTTGCTGCTTCGACTTTACGCTTGGCGGGCCGCGCGCGAGGACATACAGCTAAGTGATGCTCAATTACTTTCACAGGAACACGGGGATGTCGGGACGGTTGCCATGCAAACACGTCGGCGTTAGCCCATGAGAAAGCAAGCAGCGCCTTCCTATTTAGGGTCGAGAGTGGCGCGATGGTGAAGGTACCACCATTGCCGTCCTCCTTGGCGGGCACCTTCTTGGTCTTGGTGGAGCTGCTATCGTCTTCTTACACTTGCGGTGGAGCTCAATGGTGCGTTCTCGGCGATGGCGCAGCACTCAAGAAGGTGCGCTTGCGGAGTGGGCATCGAGCTCTTGCGGACATGGTCTTCTTCTTCCCCGGGAGCTTCAGTGACAAGTGACTTGCTATCTGTTGCAGCTGCTGCCTCCGTAAATCTTGTCGGCGCAGATAAGAGCATCCTTCTTGTCGCCATGGACAGAAATGACACTTATCGGGCCTAGCATCTTGAGCAAGTTGTATGCATAATGAGAGGCTGCCATGAACTTGGCGAAGCTGGGCGGCCAAGTATCCCATTGTAAGGCAATGGAAAATCAGCAACATCGAGCGTGACCCTCTCGATCCACGAAGTTTAGCTTGCTGCCAAGCGTTACAAACAGCGTGATCTCCCCTTGCTTGCTCCTTCCCGGATTGATTCCTTGGAATGTGCCAGTCTCTTCGAGCTCGCTGTCGGGGATCTGAAGTTTCTGGAGCACCGCGGAGGAGATCAGGTTTAAGCCGGCCCCGCCGTCAACTAGCATCTTGGTGACCTTGAGGTTGCGGATAGTTGGTGAGACCAACATCGGCAGGCACCCGACCGCAGTTATGCGATCAGGGTGGTCCTCAATAGCAAAGATGATAGGCATGCTGGACCATTTCAGAGGCTTGCGTGACTCTACGGATGGTTATGCTGCATTAACTTCCCGCATCCACTGCTTGAGTTGGCGGTGAGGACCTCCGTGGCTTTCTGAAACTCCTACTCATCGGTCTCGTCGTCTTCCATATCTTCATCGTCGTCGTCTTCATCCTTGTCGCGACCGCGGGGAGGTCTGTCTCCTTGCCGCTGCTTGGCCTTGCCGCGGCGTCCTCCCCGGCCGGGTCGCTTCTTGCCAACTCCCCCAGCACCTTCCTGGGCCTTCTCCTTGTCGCGCCACTCGTACTCAGCCTTCTGTTGTTCAACAAGCTGTTCGACCTTCTTGCAGCTCTGGAGGTCATGGCCCTTGGTGCGGTGGATCTTGCGATCTTGCTTGTTGGAGCTGTCACGCTTGTCGGCCCGCCACAGGGTGGCGATCGGTGCTAGCGGCAACCTCCTTGCCGGAGCCACCAACTTTGGCTTTCTTGGCGGCACCACCGTTGGCGGATTGCTCGACAACTAGCACCTCTTTTCTCTTCTTCCTTCTGTTGTTCCGTCGCGGCTCTTCTTCGCGGGCGGTCTCCTCCTATCGAGATCCTGCTACGTATTCTCTCTGAGAGTCTCCTCCTTCTTCAAAGACGCACACTTGTCGGCAGGGGCATACAGCTCACTGGCGTCCTTGACTTTGCACATCGCCATCTCTTCCCTCATCCTTCGGTTCCGCACGTTACGATGAAGCGCACTGATCACCGCGGGGGTGGACATCGGGATGTTGTAGTGCACACGGCTGAATCTACGAATGAACTTGCAGGGACTCTCCTTCCTACAGGCGGCGGATGAAGTTCGCTCTCTTGGCCATGAGGCTTGTGGCCGCTGTGAAAGCGCCGACAAATTGATGGCATAGATCTGCCCAAGAGGATATGGATCCGTCCGGCAAGTGCATGAGCGAGGATCGACATTGGGCTTGAGTACCGGTAAGGAAGTAGTTGGCGAGGATCTTGTCGTCTCGTCCCCTGCAGCTTGCACCGCAATGGTGTAGATCTTGAGAACTCCGACGGATCGTCCTGCCATCGTACTTCTCGCGCGTCGGCTTGAAATTCTTCTTGCTGGGCCCTTTGGACTTGCCGCAGCTCACGAGTGAGCGCAGGGCAACCTACAGCGTCTGGCAAGTCGCTGGTTCCCTGGCGCATGCATATCGACAGGAGGTGGCGCTGGTTGGATAGGCGTCGCGCTTCTCTTGGCGCTCGATGCGAGTTCGGCGTCTTCTTGTTGCCGTTCTGAAGAACTTGGCGCTAATCACGGCGAGCTCGTGGATCCGATGGCGGTGGAGTCGCTGTCGAGGTGGATCCGACGAGTTGGTGATCTTGGCCTTACGGGTGGGGAGTGCATGGTGGTTGCACCCCACAGGTTTCGTCGCCACCAGCTCGTGCCTTGTCGTCTCGCGCGGGGGATGTAGTTGGTTGCCGCGAACATCGCCGTTAGCAAAGCCGATGAGACTACGGATGGTGGCCCTCCATTCGTCGACCTTGTCGGCTGTTGGAGGTAATCTAGAAGCGATTGAGCTCTCGCCAAGGCTTCGCTGGAGTGGTGGGTGGCAATGGCGAGCGGTGCGAGGCAGGAAATGCTCGGACTTCTAACTATGTTAGAAGGGCGATATCCCGTCGAGCGACCGTGCCTCGCTTGTGCCGGCATGTCGGCGTGCAAGCTGGTCTTGAGGGCCTCGGGATCCACCAGCCCGATCTTGATCCAACGGCGTATGGTACTATGAATACCATGGCGATGTCGGTCCCGCGCCTCTGAGATGGCGCGGTGCGTGTCTGACGCCCGAGGTCTGCGGCCTTGTCCATGGACTTGGCAGCGTCATGAACTCCTTGTCGACGCCCGTTCTTCGCGGCGTCTACCCGCCACCCGTTTGCTCCGGTGGTGGCGGGATCGGCGTGGGCGGCTCCGCTGCCGCCGAAGCCTTCTTCTTGGTGGCATGTTGATGAAGATGATGAAGATGTTGCTCGTGTGAGCGCCGGATCAGGTTCACACAGCCTCGACGCCCCTACTGGCGCGCCAAAGATGTCGGGAAGCTGATCGTAACCCACGAACACCTATGGGACCGGCGGACCGAGCCCCTTCGGTTCGGTGGGGGCGGAGAATCGCCGAAGAGCAGATCGGCGAAGCACGAGCAGTTGCCCAACCGGAGCTCTCCGGAGATAATACTCCTACTGCTGCTTATGCGATTGTATTGTGTTCTTGCTAGGGGGCTTGAGAGCTACAAAACCTAAGCGTGAGTGTCTACGGTTTGAATGAGTCGAACCTGCTCTCGTTGCGCATGGGCCTCCTTTTATATGCTCAAGGGGTCTCCGATAGGTGGCAACGTAGACAAGGGCAAAAACGGAAAAATGAGTTGCGGTTGGTACAGCTACTTGTACAGTGTATTCTACCTAACTCTGACGGTGCAACAGGGACCGTCAAGAGCGCCACCGCTTGCCACGATGGCAATCTTGTCAGCGCCGCTTACTGCTACTCTCCGCTGGTCGCACAGCCTCTTGACACGTGCGCCTGGAATGGTCCCATGGCGACACGTTGGCGGATGAGTTGGAGCGGAGATAAAGAGTGGTTGCCTGCCGCGGCAAGCGACTTGCCGCGGCTGAATCCTTGTCGTGTCCGGAAACTTGTCGCTCATCGAGCCTTCCCGGCAAGCTCCTCTTGCCGGGGTCTTGTCTTCTGCGTGTCTTGAGTGGCCTTCCCGGCAAGCTCCTCTTGCCGGGGCCTTGTCTCCTTGGCTTAAATACTTTGTTTCTGAATGGCTCCAAAGGAACCATGGAGGACCTTGGCGGTCACTAGGCAAGCCTTGCCGCGGGGTGCTGCAACTGCCCGTGCACGAGTTCGGGATACTAGGGTACCCCTACTCTAGTACACCGACACAAGAGAAGTATGATCCTACTTCCTTCAAGGGACCACAAGCACAAGATGATCTTCCACCACAAGACCACAAGAACAAAGGCAAGGACAAGCTTCAAGAAGAGATTGATGCATTTGAAGAAGCACCTAAGGCCTTGGTCAAGTGGTTCCCAAGACTACGTCAAGTTCTACTTCATCAAGCACAACTACTACACCAAGGATTCCCATCAAGATGATGTGGATCCCGAAGAAGAAGAACTAGAGAGTTCTTGAGGGTGACTCCGCCAACATTTTTTCACTCATATCATTATGGCAAGGACAAGTGCAATCATCTTCCATATCTTGAACTAGTTAAAGGAGTCACAAACCCTCATGTTGGTAAGGTAAGGGACAAGGTAACCTAAAGTTTTCATGGACATCATTTTGTGTGTGCATCACTCTATGTCTATGGATATCCTTGTTTGTTCCTTGTGGGACTAACCCGTGTAGGTATTGAAAGTGCAACTCACTCCAAAGGATTGCTCCAAAAGATCTACATCAACATTGAGAATCCAAATCTTCAACACCTACATGAAGTCATCTTCGACAAAACCCAAGGTTAGTTTATCCCTCTAAGGGGGATCTCACATCTAGGGGGAGCTTAACTCTAAAAATTGAGTCAAAGCAACTCTAAAGATGTGAGCACATAAATGCTTTATGTAAAAGTGGTAACCCCACTTGAGATTAAACGATGAGTATGACCTATGATCAAATGTTCTCGTTTGACTCCTAAGTCAATATACTCATCTATCACTACTAGGGAAAAGGCTAGCAGCAGCGCGGGTTTTAGGTGTATCAACAGCGCGGGGAGTGGCGCTACTAATAAGGCGCTACAGCTAACACATAGCAGTAGCGCGTGCTCACTAGCGCTACTGCTACACAAGTGTAGCAGAAGCGCGCTTAGTGTAAGCTCTCTACTGCTAGTAGCTCTAGCGCGCTCTAGCTGGACGCGCTACTGCTATCGCGGCGCTGCTGCTAACTTTCATACACTCGCTACTCCTAATTGTAGTAGTTTTTTGTTTTTTTCGGCATATTTGTTTTGTATTTGAACAGGCTTTATAGAAGAATATTTAGCACATACAAATGTCATCATGATACACATACAAATGCCTGCGAGACCACAAATGTAATCATAGCATATACATACAAATAGTCTCATCATAATCATCATCCAACACAAAGTGGTCTCTCGTCATCTTGCAAATACATCGTCATCCATCTAAACAATGATATACGCGAGAAGAGCTATCACTTTGAGTACATGAGTTCGTATCCCTCTCTCGCATTAGCGTGAACCTAAACTAACTACTGCCTGTCGCTCGGAAACCGGAAACCGCTACACCTGGGCCTGACACTCCGGCCACTTGTCGTATATATACTCCTGGCGTATATATATAGTTGAGCAACAGAAAGAGACAAACTTGGAAAAAATAGAAACAACATATCATAAGCATAAATAACAAAGTTCATCGTACCCCAAAATGCCCTAACTAGAGTGATTTTCACTAGTCGAGGAGGAGGACGGTTTAATTGCATCACAAATAAAGTCTCACCGTGCATAACTCAAAGTTTTGTCATACAGAAAGTATGGACTAAACGGACACATTGTCATATATCGACAATCACTCCAACATGTTGTTCCATCCATCCATGTCGGGGAGATAGTCCCGAGCCTAGTGAAAGGCTTGGTCGAGGCGCTGGCGGCTACCGTGTTGGACGTCTTCCGCGACATTTGTCCTTCTTTGTAGAACATCCCTGTTTTTCCGATGACCTCCTTCATGATGATTTGGGCAAGTTCGCGCTGGATGTGATAGAACTCGGCTCGAAGTCGATGATCCTCGATATCTCCTACGTTCTTTGCCCATTTACAGAATATGGGCATCGCCGGATGTAGGTGACATGCGAAGGTTCTGGTGATCCCGTCTGTACTCAAGCATGTGGTGTAGGACATAGAATCCATCATTAAGAGAATCGTTCGGTTCTTTGGATGCAGCGTGAAGTCGATCATATGGCGAAGGCGAGCCTGCCGCCCCTTCTCTTCTTGTCCCTAACCTCTCCACCCCTTTCTTGGTAGTAAAACATAGCACTGTCGAGAACATCCTTGATGTGGGTGTAATCCTTTTTGTGAATGTTCTTCGACGAGTCCAAGTAAAGAGCGTGGGAGAATCGGGGGTATAGGATGATGAGGACGGCGCGCCCGCCGCTGCACAAAATAAGTACACCTCAAATTACTTAGCCTCCACCGTGCAAATGAATGATTGAAATCGAAGGAAGGATAGCAGCACAGAGGGATGATAAGGCACGAGAATCGCCTCCTTGTCCTTATTGGCGGGCATGAAAATGATGATGTATTCCCTCGCGTATACACGGTGCTCTGCGCAGACTCCCAAGAAGCCCTCGTGCATGTAGTACGGGTCAGCGACACAGATATGAGATATCTGCTCAAACCCGATGATGTAGTTCATGTGCAAGGCATAAAGGCGGACAAACGTAAAATCCAGCTTCTTCACGTGAAACATGTCGAATATGTAATCGAATCAGAGGAAGAACTTATCCGCGGGGAAGCTGTCGACGTACGACATTTGCCGCGGAACGTTAACCACGTAGAGTGGGTATCCTGGATCTGTCGAGGCAATGAGGCCTTTCTCTACCCGCAGCACATCGTCATGAAGTATCCTTAGATCGCCGAATCTGGCCCCTAGCGCTCTTGCAGGTAGGATTGATTGACCGAGGATATGCCATTTATCCGCATCGGGGATATCTATACGGTCCTGAAGCCGAGGCTGCTGAGGCGGTTGGATCATAGAATTAGCTTTTTTGCCTTTCCTCGCTCTCTTCCTAGACTTCTTTACTACCGGCAATTCAGGCACCGACTCATGACGCTCAAACCCTGAGGAGGCGCCAGTATAGACATACTGTTCAGCGCCACCGTCGTCCTCGTCCTCATCCATTGCGACATCATCAGCGACTAATGGAGCCTCCTCCTTACCCCGTCCGCTATCACCCAACCCGACACCCGACGCTAATTGGGTAGGTGGGGTGTTGATGTTCATACCTTGCTGAGGCTGCATGCTCGTGGGTGTGCTCCCGACTGCCTCCAGACAAAGCAGACTCTTTGGCCACAACAGGACCCACCCATTCCAACAATCACCAAGCCGCCGCGGTCATCCACCAGTAGTATTGGAGGAGGCAAATTCTCGTGGCCCGGTTCGACACGCCGCGAAACCTTGAAAGGCGTTCGGGGATCGGCGGCTGTGGAACAACGGTTCCTTCGGCTCCATTATCGTCACCTTCCCCACGTCCACCTTCTGGTCGACGATGGTGTACAATATGGTGCACGGGGTTTCGTTGGCCTGCAAAGAAAAGTCTGCGACGTGAGACATCTGAAAGGCAACGAAAACGGGAGATTATACATTTATATTGAAGGGGCGGTGTAGCAGATACCGTGAGGCGTCGAGCTCAGCCAAAACGAAGCACCGCCGAGCACGTCCGGTCGCGGGAGCCAGTGCGGGAGCAGGTGCGGAGCAGTGCGGGAGCAGTGCGGGAGCAGTGCTCCCAAGAAGTCAACAAGGGAAAGTTCTGCATTTTTCTGGATTTTCCTTGTCCAAGTGATGCGCCCGTCACCAAGGAAGTAGACAAATCTACAACCACCTGTTTTGCGCGCGCTACGCTGTTGCGATTATGCGAGATGATTTCTTCTCAACCGCAATCTCAACCTTCTTGTCGATGTTTTCTTCAGTTAACCTCTGTCTTTCCTTTCTCTCCTCCGTGGTCTCACGGTAGTACTTCTTCCACGTGGCGCCATCTCCGACACCGTGCACGCGTCCATACGACGGTTGTTGGGGATATTACCACTAGAGGTAAACCGGCCAGGACAGGCCGGGTTAACTTCATCAGTAGTTGAACATGTTAAAGCCCAAGTAGATAGCAGAGGGCTTATGGCCCATAGTCGGTTCACTCCAGTAGCTATAAACTGGCGTCAATATGTATCTTGTGTTGTAAGTTAGGAATAGTAGAGACCGAGCCGGATACGTCTATGAACCGGCATCAGGACTCTGTAAACCGACGGGCGTCACCCGTGTATATAAGGGGGCGACCCGGCGGCGGTTTGGGACAGACAACAACAACTCGAGGCCTAGGCAAAGCTTGTTTGCTCCCTAGTCATTGAAAACCCCATCAATTCCATCACAACTAGACGTAGGCTTTTACCTTCATTGAAGGTGCCGAACTAGTATAAACTCTCGTGTCCTTGTGTCCGCTTTAACCCCTTCAAGTTAACCTATAGCGAATACTCCACGACAAAGTCCTTTCACAAGGACATTTGCCGTGAAAAACCCACGACAGTTGGCGCCCACCGTGGGGTTATTGCACGATGGTTTGGCGATCTTGGAGGGCAAGTTCGAAGGACTCAAGGGCTATGTTGTGGGCCGGATGACCAAGAGTCGTCGCGGCAAGCTCTACATTGACGACGCAGGATGGGGCCCCGAGGCCGGCTCAATTAAATACGGGTACCGGGTCCCCTTTGGGGGCATACACGTCTTCATCGGCAAGATCGATGAACCGGGTCCTGAGCCGGACATCTGCACCGACCTCGTCGAGACGGCTCAGCGTGCGAGATCTGCCCAGGTTAAGTCGGCCGTGAAGCGTGCCTCGTGGGGGTCATCCACGGAGGAGAGTATGAAGACGGATCGGGATATGGTAGCGAGACCGTCGTCTATTCCGGCGACGAGTCCTCGACCGGAGAAACCGAGTCGCTGGATCAGTTGCAAGACGACCGGATTGGGGGCTGTTCCGATGGTGCGATGTTTGGACCCCTCGATCTGGCCAACCGGGTTGGAATATTCATGGCGGTACTGGCGGCGATCCACTCTTCGACCGCAGCA
>JAHIAM010016813.1:0-17375 GCA_021605205.1 Aegilops longissima
TCCCTAGCCCCAAACAAGCAACAAGTATCCTCGGCCATATGGCGATGATGGAGCACTTCTCCGGGCATAGAATGTGGCAAGTCTCCATAGGAACATCGGAGTTTAGGGCACTGGATATGCCATATGGTACTCCACATCGTTAAGTCCCGGAATGGTCGTCGGCCTCATTCCACCATCCTCTCTCTCATCTTTAGCAGATCATTCTATATAATCGGGAAACGCCGTTGGTTCTTCATGCCAAGCCCAAAAATCCCTTTTCCATACATTCGGTATTTTAAGGATCTCCTCTCATCGACGGGATAAAAAATAAACCACTCCTCATTCCATTGTTTTGTGGTGGCATCAATCAAATCTGACCCGAGGAGGGTTTTGCACTAGGGAAGTGATAGGCCTTTGAAACCACGAGGATCATTTTAACCATATTCTGCCTCCATCCCAACTCCGATAATTCCTTGAGCTAGTATTCCCTTCCATCTAATATTTCCCGCCATATCGAGATGGCCGAGCACCAATCGCCTCCAAAAATGCGTTGGGTAAATTTTCAAAATTTGAGCCCGAGGATCGTTCATCATTCAATATTCTCCGGGCTTGCGCGCCAAAAAAGCTAGATTAAAGATCTCCAAATCGCGAAACCAAGTCCACCCATCTGTTTAGGTTGTATCATAGTGTCCCGCAACCCCGCGGTTTTCCCTTGCTTCCCCCCACCAAAATTGCCTAATGATGGCGATATGTCACAAAGCCCTCTAGGGACTAAGCATGACATAAGTGAGGGATTACTGCTTTTGATCAAAACTTCTTTACCCCGGAGAGAGTAACTTTTCCATCCAACCTTTAACCTTCTCCCACACCCTTCTCGGTACTTGAATGTCCCATTCTTGAGTGTCCCACGCGGTTAGCCCAAATAACGTAAGGATTCATTATGAACCTGCAAGGGGTTTTATTCTTTCATAGAGCCCGGATAGCCCTGTTAAGAAGATGGATGACTTTTCATGATTGATCGTTGCCCAAAAGCGACAATATGTTTCCAACGGTTTAATGACCCCTCAACATTAGCCTTAAAAAGCGAGGTCACCAAACAAAAGGTGGTTTATAGTTGGGGGTTGGGGCCCCTTCATACCCAATTGATGATTGTGTTTTGGATTTCGGGAGGCACAAAAGGCCCCTCTTGCAATCAAGAATAAGGGGAAATTGGGTCTCCTGGATACCTCGGTTGGTTTGAAAGACTCAAGCTTAAATTAAAAAAAAGAAAAGGACCAAAGAAACCATGCTTGGGATTAATCCATCGATGAGAGAAGCCAATCTTGATCATAATAGCCCTCAAGTAAGCCCCCCAACCGTCATAAGTTCATCATATCCAATTTGAGGGCACGATGGTAGTCTTTGCTTTAGATCTCTTCATGAAATGGGCACTCATAACAATATGATATTATCGGGATAAGCCTCCCGGAACAAAAAGCGGTGTTCCCAAATAATGTCTGGTAGAACTAGTTTCCCTTTGGCCACCACTTTAGAGGCAATTTTAACACAACGTTGCATAACTTAGGGCCTAACGGGGAAAGAGTTTTATTCTATAAGGACAAGAACGGTCATTTATACCTTGGACTCTCTTCCCAGATTCGGATTTAATGTAACTAATCATGCAAAATGTGTCATCAAGACGGACCACGGAAGATATCACAACACAACTCTACAAATAAAATAAGTCATACAAGCATCATAATACAAGCCAGGCCTCGAGGCTCAATACAAGTGCTCGATCATAGGCGAGTCGGAAGCAACAATATCGGAATAGTTAAACAAGTTGCCATAAGATGGCTAGCACAAACGGGATCGGCGAAGGCGGGCCTCCGCGGATCCTCCAAACTACTCGGTTTCGGGGCTGCGAGTAGTAGGCACCTCCAGAGTAGTCGCCTCGGCGGTGGCGTCGGCTCCGGCTCCATTCAGGCAAATGAGTATAGATGGGGAAAGGGGAAACAATGCAACGTGAGTACTCATCCAAAGTATTTAAGCAAGAACTACACTACATATGCATGGATATATGTGTAAAATGCCATATCGTGGAATGACTGCAGAATGCGAGAATAAGAGGGGATAGCTAGTCTTATAAAGTCTCACGCTACGGACACTGTCTTGCTGGTAGGGAGGGTAGGTTGAAGTCCTCAAGTAACATCACATAGCAATAATCCTGCGCGATCCCTCCTCCTTATCCACGAGAGAGCGACCACCGTTGTATCGGCACTTGGAAGGTGTGTTTATCAAGTATCCGGTTCTAGTTGTCATAAGCTCAAGGTACAACTCCAAGTCGTCTGTTACCGAAGATCACGGCTATTCGAATAGATTAACTTCCCTGGGGTGCACCATCTTACCGGAGCAGTCATTTGGCCAGGACACACTTTCAGGTCATGCCCGCGGAAGATCAACACGTCGCCCTACCTAGGCTCAACGAGGCACCGCGGTCTAAACCTAAGCTGCAGTGCAGGCCCATCGCTCGAACACACCGCACGTTGCGTCTGTGGCGAAGCGAACCTAGCCTAGTGGCGTTCGGTCCAATCCGGCGCGCCGCTTCGGCTGGCGTCACGAAGTGCCGTGATACCACGCGGGATACCCATAACTACTCCCGTGTAGATGGTTAGTGCGTATAAGCTCGTAGCCAACTCAGATCAAATACCAAGATCTCGTTAAGCGTGTTAAGTATCCGGCGCCGAGCAGGGCCAGGCCACCTCTCTCCTAAGCGGTCTCAACCTGCTGCTCGCCAAGATCCACTCTGGGTGCTCCATCGTAGGCAGACTTTAGTCTCCACATGTATCATGTATAAAGTATATAGTATATACCCGTGATCACCTCCCGAGTGATCATGGCCCGATAATATAGCACGGAGCGGACAGAATGTAGGGCCACGGATGAAAGTACTAGCAACCTATACTAAGCATATAGGATTGCGGTAAGAGTAACAACAGTAAAAGGACGGCTATGCATCGGGATAGGTATAATCGAGCGATAACATGCTACACTACTCTAATGCAAGCGATATAGAGAGAGTAGCGATATCCGAGTGATCAAGGGGGCTCTTGAGTTGCTACTGGCAAGAGAGAGAATCGTCAACACCGTAGTCGAGCGAGAGCGGCGTCGGTCTCGTAGTCTCAGGAGAAGAGGAAAACAATGAATACCATGTAAGGATGCATATAGATGCATGACATGACAAATAACGATGCTGGCGTGCCCTAACGTGGTATGGGGTGGTACCGGTTAAGGGGTGGAAACATCAGGAAAGTATCCCGGTGTTTACGTGTTTTGAGCGAGAAGGCGGAGGAAAGTTCGGAGTTCGATAGGTTAGGGGGTGTGGCGAGACGAGCAGATGCGTATCGGATTAAATCTAAATCGTTAAGTAACTTTCATGTTGAAAATATTTTAATCCGAGTTACGGATTAAAGATATGATTTTCTAAAGATTTTATTAATTTACGAAAATTAATTAATTATTTAATTCAAAAAATTAATTTATAGCGTCGACATGATGTCATCTTTGGCGTCGGCGATCAACATAGTTGACTTGGTCAACTGACATGTGGGTCCGTTAGTCATACTCTGTTGGTTAATTAACGATTAGTTAATTAGGTTAATTAGCCATTAGGTTAATTAACAGGATTAATAAATTAATTATTTACTTAATTAATTAATTAATATTTTAATTATCATTTATTTTTATTTTTAACGTTACGGGGTGGGACCTGTGTGGAGTGTACTTGAGTGCCCAGTCGGCATGTTGACCACGGTCAGCGAGTCCAAGGGCCTGGGCCCGCAGTTAAGTGGCCAGTGTCTGGGCCCCTACGTCGTGGAGGCTACCGAGTCGAGCTGCGTTGACTCGATCGTTGGTCGGCCCGGAGCCCTTGGGGCCCTGGCGTGACCCTAGGGGTGGGGCAAGGTCGGCCATGTGGCAGCCATGGGAGAACTCCGGCGAGCCAACTCCTTGGCCTTGCAGAGGATCGGGAAAAGGAGCTGGGGGCGTCAGGCGTGGCAGTGGCGTTGACAGGGCGTCGTCGGCGTCAACCAGAAGCAGCGTGGCTGGGACAGCGAAGCAGGCGCCCGGCGTCGAGGTCATGATCGCCGAGTTGGCGAGGGCGAGTCGGCGGCGAGGCATGAGCAGGTCGAGGGCCTTTATCGCTGGGTCGGCCTTGTCGTGTAGGTGGGAATAAGCGGCCTAGGAGGCGGGCGGGACCAGGTGACAGGGGCGGTGGCGCTTCGAGCCCCGTTGAAGCAGGTGAAGGCGAGGCTCTGAGGCGGTGGGAAAAAGGAGGCGGCGAGCAGGGCTACCTGGCCTTAGGCGAAGGAGCTCCATGGGAGGAGGTCCGGCGAGGAGGAGCCTCGGCGGCGGCGCGTGCGCTGGCCAGGCTTCATGTGATCGTGAGCGAGAAAGAGGAGGGAGGCGGGCGGCAGGCGGCGAGAGGAAAGAAGGGACGGCGATACTCACGGTGGGGGCGTGGGTCGGCGGGCCTTGAGGGCGTCAGGGCAGCCGTGAGAGGAAGGCGGGAAGCGCTTCGGCGGCGATGTGGAATCCAGCGAGTGGGAAGCGAGGGCAGTCCGGCGATGAGCGTCGGGCGTGAAGCGTCGCGCTTGCGGTCGAAGGAGGAGGAAGACGGCGTCGGTGGCGGTGGAAGCCGCGTCGAAGCGGCAGGATCGGCGGATCCGATCGGTCGAGGAGAAAAGGATCGAGAAATGGGGGTCGGCTAGGGTTTACGCCGGCCGAGAGAGAGGTTATGGGAGTGAGGGGTTGGGCGGATGTGCCATGGGCTGGCAGTGGGCAGTGGGCTTAGCCCGATTGGAGCTGTGGGGTTTCCTTTCTCCTTTTGTTTTATTTCTTTTCTTATTCTTTTTTATTTTTTACATTTAATTTATTTAAAATATTCATACACTTTACAAAAATGTGTCACACCATAATTAACTTTGTAATATTTGACAACCCCGAACATTTTAGTTTTGATTTTTGAAAACTTTTATTGCCATCAAAGTTTGAATTGAATTTTAAGCAGTTTGAAATTAACGTGGTTACTACGGTGACAAAGGTGGCGTGGCACCATCAGCGTGAGATGCTTGTAGCATGATTATCGGTGTTACAAATCTCCTCCACTACAAAATCTCGTCCGAGATTTAGGAGTAGAAGGAAGAGTGCGGGGTATTCATCACGAGCGGTCCTCGCATTCCCAGGTAACCGTCTTGAGTGATTTGACCTTGGACTTTGAGAACTTGATGGCCTTGGCGTGTGCGGCGTTCAACGAGTGAAATGCGGACGGATGCTCTTTATAGGAGAGTCTGTTGCAATTGAGCACTTCATGGTCCTTTGCTCGGATTGGGTCCTTGAAGCGGCGTCGGAGTTGGGACACGTGGAACACATCGTGAACTGAGAAAGGTTAATGGAGCTCCGATTGATATGCCACTTTTCCGCCTTTCGGAATAGTGAATGGGCCAATATAGCGAGGAGCTAGCTTGCCCTTGATCCGGCGGTGAGCACCCTTCATTGGTGTAGCGAAGATAGGCCTTTTCGCGAGTTGATAGACCATGTCTTTATGATAGCCGGTCATAATTACTCTTTTGCGTGGTGGCGGTCTTGAGATTCTTGCGAATAATGCGGACTTGTTCTTGACATGTTGGATAATATCCGGACGAAGAGTGGGCGTTCCCGTTCGACCGATTCGGAGGGTTGGCACTTTCGTCCATATAACACCGAAGGGCCATCTTGGACTAAGCATAGCTATTATTATAAGAGAACTTCGGCATCGGGAGATTCCTCCACTTCTTGCGAAGGAAATAACACAAGCTCGAAGCATGTCTTGAGAACTTGTTGACCGTTCAACTTGCCCTTGTGATGCGGATGAAGCGCAGTACTAAAAGATAAATGAGTCCCCATAGCTTCTTGAAAACTTGCGGAATCTTGAAGTGAATAAGCTGCCACGGTCGGTGATAACGGTGGAATACGTGAAGTGAAACAATTGGACATATAGAGAGTTGCAAGTGACTAGCGGTGATCATTTCTTTGACGCGGAAAATGTGCAACTTTAGAAAGTCGGTCGATGGCGACAAGAATAGCATCATTACCTTTCTGCGATTTGGGAAATCGGTGTGAAGTCCATTTCAACATGGTCCCATTTCCATTCGGGAATAGAGATGAGTTGCAGAGCTCCGGCGAACCTTTGATGTTACCTTTGATCTGACTGACAAGCGTCACACTCGACAACATAGCGAGCAATGTCTTGCTTCATATTAGACCACGGAATCTCGGCGAATGTCTTGATACATCTTTGTACTACCATGATGGATACATAGGCGTATCATGAGCTTCTTTCATAACCTTGAGTCATATTCAGGTTTTCCTTCTTACGGCACCACTAAGCGGCCTTTGAAGTACAAAGCGCCATCATCGATAATAGTGAAGAATGAGGATTTCCTTCTTGAGGTCGCGCTTAATCTTGTAGACTTGAGTCATATCCTGCATTGTCTTTATGGAGCCACGAGATCGGGTTCAACAGCCGGTATGGAGGAACCACAGGAAACAACAGGAGATTCATCTTGCGGAACTCGGAGGAGGAGCGAGGGCACGAGGAACAATATGGAGGTTCAGCTTTCGAATTCTTCAACAAGTGGAGCTGAACTTTGTGAACACGAAGGTGGTTGCGATAAGACTTGCGACTCAAGGCATCAGCCATTACATTAGCCTTACTGGCGTATAGGAAATACCAAATCAAAGTGCACAGATCTCCATCCATCTCTGGCGCGGAGGTTCAGGTGAGCTGAGTAAGCGATACTTAGGACTTTGGTGGTCGGTGAAGATCTACTAGCGATTACGAGAAGGTAATGTCAGCCCTGCTTTAAGCGCATGAATGACAATGACAAGCTCGAGTCGTGGTGGGTAGTTCTCTTCGTGAGGCGCAATTGTCGAGAGGCATAAGCAACCACTGCGCTCTTGCATTAGGACACCGCCTAATCCTGACGGAAGCGTCGCGATAAATGTGAAGTCCTTCTTAGTATCGGGAGGAGCTACTGGGCAGAGTCAACTTGTCTTTGAGTGCATGGAAACTTTCACGACATTTATCATCCATTGGAACTTGGCCCTTATACACTGAGGTTAGTGAGGCTGGCAATCTTGGAGAAGTTCTCGGCGAATGGCGGCAATATTTGGCGAGGACCAGAAAAACCGACTTATGACGTTCTTGGAGGAGTCAATCGAGAATAAGCTGAACTCTTTCGGGGTTGGCGAATACCATCCTTAGAAATGACATGCCCAAGATAGGTTACTTGAGAGCCAAAATTCACACTTGGAGAACTTGGCATATAGTTGATGCTCTCGTAGCTTTTCCGGCACAAAGGCGAAGATGTTGACATGTTCTTCTTCATTCTTGGAAAATATCGAGGATATCATCGGATAAACCACGACGAACTTGTCGAGGTAATCCATGAATATATAGTTCATCGAGCGAGAGAAGGTGGCTGGAGCATTGGTTAAGCGAAGGACATGACGGTGTACTCGTATGAACCATAACGAGTCACAAAAGGCGGTCTTAGGGATATCCTCCTCACGAACACGGATCTGGTGGTAACAACCTCAAGTCGAGCTTGAGAACAGCGATGAACCAGCAGGTTGATCATAAAGATCATTGATCAGAGAAGAGGATACTTATTACGAATGGTAGCTTGATTTATAGGGGCGGTAGTCTTGGACCAACGGTTTGTCCCATCCTTCTTCTTGACAAAGAGAAGGTGCTCCCCAAGGAAACAACTTGGCGAATGAAACCACTTTGAAGAGATTTGTCGATCTCCTCCTTTAGCTCAAGGAGTTCATCGGCGGCATCTTGTAGGGTCGCTTGGCTATAGGAGTGGTGCACGGTTTCAAGTCGATGGCAATTCAACGAGCTCTAGCGAGGAATCTGGAAGTTCTTGGAAAGCGTCTTGGAAATCATGAGCAGCGGGAATGTTTTCAATGCCCTCGAGGGTGCGGCGTTCAATGCATTCAATGCATAGAGCCTTGCCTCGGCATCTGAACGAGACGAGCATTGTAGCTTATTATTTCATCGAGAAGGGTGTAGCGGATGGGCGGTCTTAGTGGCACAAGCGATTGGCGTATGCTTTCAACAATCCATCCCCAAAATGAGTCGATGTTAGGCGTCTTGAGGATAATGGGTGAGGCATAGAATTCCAGCCTTGATTTCCACGGGGCGTCGGCGCCAACCATGGAGGTTTGACATTGTCCCAAGGGGTTTTACCACTACCGAAGAGTTCATCTCCTCACATTAACGTCGTGCTTGTATGCAAAGTCTTGACATGAATGAATGTGATGCCCTCAGATCCGAATAAAACAAATCACGGTCTTGAATTTCACGAGTGTACCCATCACGATGCAGGCTGGTCTTGAGCTTCGTTCGGATCAGCGTGGTTGGCTGAACTTCGACCATAAGGCTTAGCATTGTTGTTGCGGGGTTGGGTGTTTCCAGACGATCGCTAGAAGAGAGCGGTGATTACGTTACAGGTTGCATTCTCTAGCGGTGCCACTGGTTGTCCACACAAGCACAAACCATTATTGGGGGTGGGAGCAGGAGCTTGGGGTGGTGGGCTGGAAGCTTTGGCTGCTTAGTTGAAGTAGGGGGCGAGGTGTGCATAGCTCTGTCTTGGAGCGAGTGCATTAATGGTACATCTTTGGGAATCCATATCTTGCGCTTCTGCGAGGGCGGGCCCGAAGATGAGCCGATGTCGCAGTTCTTGCTGTTAGAGCTCTGGTATTCCTGCAGACCCGGTTTACGACATTGATAGCTTTGTTCACGGGTGGCGAAATCAGCAAAATCGTGCACTAGAAGTGCAAGCTTGATGTCAACTTGAAGGCCGTCATGGAACTTCTCTTGTCTGCGTGCATCGGTTGCAATATCCTCTTGACATAGCGAGACAAGTCCGAGAACTCTGATAAGCTAGCAGTCTTGTTGCCTTGGGTGAGGTTGCGGAACTCACGCCTCTTCGAGTCCATGACCCCTTGAGGGATGAAGCGGGCACGGGAAGGCAGCTTGGAGTCGGCGGGAGATGAGTGTTCAAGCTGGCGATCGCGGTGGCTGTCCCACCATTGACTGCGGGTCCCTTGGAAGAAGAAGCAAAAGGTGACATAGCTGGCGGGGCTACATCAGCAAACTCCATCTCATAGGTGATATCAGGCGATCCTTGACATCCGTAGGCTGGGTTGAGCTGCGGTACACGCTTGGGTTGGCGTATGAAATCCTGCGAGTTGTTGTGTTTGGCTGCTGGTTCATATTGGGCGAGGCGAGCCATCATGTTCTCCATGAGTGGCGATTCATCTCAAGCTGTTGGATCATACCAGCCATGTACTCGGGTGGTGGTGGGAAGTTGCCACCGACCACGACCAGTGGTCTAACCATCCTGCTAATATATAACGAGGGTAGTTCGACATTTGAGAAGTTATGCAAAGGACAAGAATCATTCATGATGAAACATGCATAATGAAAGCGGCATGATAGAAACTACATAGTAGTCGGCATATCTTACAAAGGGATCATGCATAGAGTTGTACATAGAGTTGATTACATAGACTAAGACATCATAGGCGACCTGAGGTCTGCGAATGCATCTAACACTAACAAGCAGGCCTACATCAGGTCCCATGATGCTGCGGAGGTAGGTAGCTGAAAGCTGTAGTGTGGCGTGGATAGTCCTCCACGTCGGTGACACAGGGCCTTGGATACTACAGTGCAGAACGCGTCCAAGTGGCGGAGGGCCAAGTCGGAGAGTAGCCTCCCACGTCAGCCAACACACTGAGGCATCACGGTCTGGCTGGGTAGATCGCGAAGCGGCAGCTCTCGTGTCGGACAAAGGGTGCAACAGCGTCGGGAAACGGTAAAAGTCTTTGACGGGTGATGTACAACTCGTGGCGAAGAGCTTGGTTAGCTCGATCCAGCCCATCGACATGCAGAACAAAATTACGATGGTAGAAGGGCTCTCTGGTGACGATGGAGTAGCGGCGGTGTAGTAACCCTCCTCACCAACATCGGGCGTGATAGCAATGTGCTGAAGGGAGGTGTCCAACTCGGTACTCTCCGAAGGCGTGTCGAGAGCAGCATAAGCAGCATCGTGGACTGCCATATCGATAGTCACCCCAACACCATGTGCGGTGTGCAGCGCCGTGGTGGAGTCATACTCTGAGTAGAGGTGGGCGATGGCGGCAGTCTGCTCACGGTTAAAGTCTGGTACTCCTCAAAGGCGGTGTACTCGGTGCAGTGATAACCGGAATAGGTCATCATCTCTGCTAGCACGCAGGTGATCCCGAGACACCGATGGCCGTCGTGTGGCGCCACGACCTGCCTCGTGGGTTCCATCTGAAAACAAAGGCGTTTCAAAGGAGTCAAATGGCGGTGTGGAAATTGATCAAAATACAATTCAAGAAACAACTATGGCTTTATCCAACTTTGGGGTGAATGTGGTCACGGGATCCTAGTGTTAGTTAGTAAAATCGTTTAACCGAGTAGAAGAGTTGAGTCGAGTAAGAATTCGAGGGTAAAAGATCCTAGTGCCACCCGATGGCGGCGTGGGCCGTAAGGCACCAGAGCCAAGTTAGTAAAAGTTTTGCAATGTCTAGACTGACTTGACCGAGGTTGGGAAGGGATTCCTACGAGGCGATCGGCTCGATACCAACTTGTGCGCCCCCAATTTAATCGTACACTAATCATCGCATAAATGTATGCGATCAAGATCGAGACTCACGGAAGATATCACAACACAACTCTACAAATAAAATAAGTCATACAAGCATCATAATACAAGCCGGGGCCTCGAGGCTCGAATACAAGTGCTCGATCATAGGCGAGTCGTGAAGCAACAATATCTGAAATACGGACATAAGTTAAACAAGTTGCCATAAGATGGCTAGCACAAAGCGGATCTGGATCGAGAAAGAAGCGCGAGGCCTCTGCAGGATCCTCCTAAACTACTCACAGTGGTAAATCGGTGAGGTGCGTAGTAGTAGAGCACCTCCGAGTAGTAGTAGTCATCGGCGGTGGCGTCACGGCTCTGGGCTCCATCGATGCGGTTGCGACAATCGAGTATAGATAGGGAAAGGAAACAATGCAAGTGAGTACTCATCCAAAGTACTACTAAACAAGAACTACACTACATATGCATGGATATATGTAAAGGCCATATCGATGGATGAGCTGCGAGAATGCAGAATAAGAGGGATAGCTAGTCTTATGAAGTCTATGTACGGACACTGTCTTACCTTGGTAGGGAGGTAGGTTGAAGTCCTCCAAGTAACATCACATAGCAATATTCCTACCGGCGATCCCTCCTCATATCCACGAGAGGCGACCACGGTTGTATCGGCACTTGGAAGGGTGTGTTTTATCAAGTATTCGGTTCTAGTTGTCATAAGCTCAAGGTACAACTTCGAAGTCATCCATTACCGAAGATCACGGCTATTGAATAGATTAACTTCCTGCGGGGTGCACCATCTTACCCGGCACGCTTGATCCCATTTGGCGGACACACTTTCTGGGTCATGCCGGCGGGAAGATCAACACGTGCAGCCTACCTAGGCTCAGCGAGAGAGGCCCGACCGCCGGTCTAAACCTAAGCGAGCAGTGCAGGCCCATCGCCATGAGCACACACGCACGTTCGTCTGTGGCCGAGCAGACCTAGCCTAGTGGCGTTCAGTCCAATCCGCGTCGCTGCTCGTGTTGGCGTCACGAAGTGCCGGTGATACCACGCGGGATACCCATAACTACTCCGTGTAGATGGTTAGTGCGTATAAGCTCGTAGCCAACTCAGATCAAATACCAAGATCTCGTTAAGCGTGTTAAGTATCATGAGACGCTTGAGCAGGGCAGGCCCACCTCTCTCCTAGGCGGTCTCAACACGCCTTGTCGCTCCGCCTCAAGATCCACTGCGGGTGCTCCATCGGCCGACCCGACTTTAGTCTCCACATGTATCATGTATAAAGTATATAGTATATACCGTGATCACCTCCCAGTGATCACGGCCCGATAATATATACAGCGAGACGGACAAGAATGTAGGGCCCACGAGATGAAAGTACTAGCAACCTATACTAAGCATATAGGATTGCGGTAAAGAGTAACTTGATAGTAACAAGGACGGAGCTATGCATCGAGGATGGTATAATCTAAAGCGATAACATGCTACACTACTCTAATGCAAGCGGTATGAGGAGAGTAGGCGATATCTGATGATCAAGTGGGGGCTTGCTGGTTGCTCATGCAGCAAGAGAGAGTCGTCAACAGTAGTCGAGCTGAGCGTGACGTCGGTCTCGTAGTCTACGGAGAGAAGAGGGAAGAAACAATGAATACCATGTAAGCAGATGCATATAGATGCATGACATGACAAATGTGATGCTAAGGCGTGCCCTAACGTGGTATGGGGTGGTGCGGTTAAGGGAACATCGGAAAGTATCCCGGTGTTTAGTGTTTCGACGGAAGGCCGGAGGAAAGTTGCAGGTTCGATAGGTTAGGGGGTGTGGCGGACGAGCAGATTGCGTGTCGGATTAAATCTCGTGGTTACGAGTAACTTTCATGTTGAAAATATTTTAATCCGATTCACGGTTAAAGATATGATTTTCTAAAGATTTTATTAATTTCTGAAATTTAATTAATTAATTATTTAATTGAAAAATGAATTTATAGCGTCGGCATGATGTCATCTTGATGTCGGATCAACGAGTTGACTTGGTCAACTGACATGTGGGTCCGTTAATCATACTCATTGGTTAATTAACGGTAGTTAATTAGGTTAATTAGCCATTAGGTTAATTAATCGAGATTAATTAAATTAATTATTTACTTAATCAATTAATTAATATTTTAATTATCATTTATTTTTATTTTTAACGTTAAGGGTGGGACCACAGTAGTCGTGGCTGAGTGCCCGTCGGCGTGTTGACCACGGTCAGCCAGGTGAAAAGCCTGGGCCCCCGTCGATGTGGCGGTGCGGGCCCTCGTCGGCCGGGGCTACCGGTCGGCTGCGTTGACTCGATCGGCTTCGTCGGCCCGGGCCTTAGGGGCCTGGCGATGACCCTAGGGGTGGGGCTAGGTCGGCCACGTCGGCGCCACAGAGGACTCGTGAGCCAACTCGCATGGCCGCAGGAGGATCGGGAAAAAGGGCTAGGGGCGTCAAAAGGCGTGGCGGTGGCGTTGAGCAGCGTCGTCAGCGTCCAACCGAAGCAGCGATGGCTGGGACAGCCGAAATAGGCCCGGCGTCGAGTCATGATCGCCGGGAGTTGGGCGAGGACGGAGTCGGCGAGGGCATGAGCAGTCGAGGGCCTTTATCGCTGGGTCGGCCTTGGTCGTCAGTGGTGGGAATAAGCGCTAAGAGGCGGAGCTGGCGGACAGCGCAGGGCAGCAGTGGCGCTCGGGCCTCGTTCGAATCAGCAGAAGCGGGCTCTGCGAGGCGTTGCGGTGGCGAAAAAGAGGCGGCAGCTACAGCCGCGCCCAGGCGGAGGACTCCAGGGGAGGTCCGCGAGGAGGAGGCCTCCGGCGGCGGCAGCGTCTGTGCAACCAGGAGCTTTGATGTGGCGAGAAGAGAGGAGGGCAGGCGGGCAGGCGGCCGTGGCGAGAGGGAAGGAGGCGAGGCGATGCTCACGGTGGGGAAGCGCGTAGGGTCGGCGTGGCCTTGAGACGTCGGGGCAGCCGGCGAAGAAAGCGAGGCGCTCGGCGATGTGGAATCCGGCGAGTGGGAGGCAGAGGCCGGTCGGCGGCGTCGAGGCGTCTTGGCGAGTGGGGACCGGCGTCCTTGGCAGGTCGAGAGGAGGGAGGAGAGGGCGTCGGTGGCGGTGGGGCGCCGCGTCGAGAACGAGGATCGGCGGATCGATCCGGATCGGCGGAGAGAAGGGGATCGAGAAATGGGAGTCGGCTAGGGTTTACGCCGACCAGAGGGTTATGGGAGTGAGGGGGTTGGGCGGATGTGCCATGGGCTGGCCGAATGGGGCGAGTGGAAGCACGATTGGGCTGTGGGGTTTTCCTTTCTCCTTTTGTTTTATTTCTTTTCTTATTCTTTTTCTTTTTACATTTTAATTTGTTTAAAATATTCGGACACTTTACAAAAATGTGTACCACACCATAATTAACTTTGTAATATTTGACAACCCCGAACATTTTAGTTTTGATTTTTTGAAAACTTTTATTGCCATCAAAGTTTGAATTGAATTTTAAACAGTTTGAAATTAACCGTGGTTAGCTACGATGACAAAGGTGGCGTGGCACCATCAACATGAGATTCTTGTAGCATGATTATCAGGGCGTTACAAATCTCCTCCACTACAAGAAATCTCGTCCGAGATTTAGGAGGTAGAAGGAAAGAGTCGAGGGTATTCATCACGAAAGCGGTCCTCGCGTTCCCGGGTAAACCGTCTTGGAGTGATTTGACCTTGGACTTTGAGGAACTTGATAGCCTTCGGCGTGTGCGGCGTTCGGCTAGTCGAGAATGCGGACGGATGCTCTTTATAGGAGAGGTCTGTTGCAATTCGAGCACTTCATGAATCCTTTGCTCGGATTGGGTCCTTGAAGCGGCGTCGGAGTTGGGACACGTGGAACATCGTGAACACGAGAAAGGTTCGACGGAGCTCGATTGATATGCCACTTTTCACGCCTTTCGGAATAGTGAATGGGCCAATATAGCGAGGAGCTAGCTTGCCCTTGATCCGGCGGTGAGCACCCTTCATTGGTTGTAGCGAAGATAGGCCTTTTCGCGAGTTGATAGACCATGTCTTTATGATGGCCGGTCATAATTACTCTTTTAGCGTGGTAGCGGTCTTGAGATTCTGCGAATAATGCGGACTTGTTCTTGACATGTTGGATAATATCCGGACCGAAGAGTGGGCGTTCCCAGTTTGACCGTTCGGAGGGTTGGACTTTCGTCCATATAACACTTGAAGGGGCCATCTTGAGACTAAGCTTGTAGCTATTATTATAAGAGAACTCAGCATACGGGAGATTCCTCCACTTCTTGCGAAGGAAATAACACAAGCTCGAAGCATGTCTTGAGAACTTAGTTGACACGTTCAACTTGCCCTTGTATTTGCGGATGAAGCAGGTACTAAAAGATAAATGAGTCCCCATAGCTTCTTGAAAACTTGCCGGAATCTTGAAGTGAATAAGCTGCCACGGGTCGGCGATAACCCGGTGGAATACCGTGAAGTGAAACAATTACGGACATATAGAGTTGCAAGCTGACTAGCGATGATCATTTCTTTGACCGCTGAAAATGTGCAACTTTAGAAAGTCGGTCGATGGCGACAAGAATAGCATCATTACCTTTACTGCGATTTGGGAAATCGATGTGAAGTCCATTTCAACATGGTCCCATTTCCATTCAGGGAATAGAGATGGTTGCGAGCTCCGGCAGGCCTTTGATGTTACGCTTTGATCTGACTGAAGCGTCACACTCAACAACATAGCGAGCAATGTCTTGCTTCATATTAGACCACGGAATCTCGGCGAATGTCTTGATACATCTTTGTACTACCATGATGGATACATAGAGGCGTATCATGAGCTTCTTTCATAACCTTCGAGTCATATTCAGGTTTTCCTTCTTACGGCACCACTAAGCGGCCTTTGAAGTACAAAGGCGCCATCATCGATAATAGTGAAGAATGAGGATTTCCTTCTTTGAGGTCGGCTTAATCTTGTAGACTTGAGTCATATCCACATTGTCTTTGTGGAGCCCACGAGATCGGGTTCAACAGCCGGTATGGAGGAACCACGGAAACAACACGGAGATTCATCTTGCGGAACTCGGAGGAGGGAGCGAGGGCACCGGAGGAACAATATGGAGGTTGACTTTACGAATTCTTCAACAAGTGGGGCTGAACTTTGTGAACACGAAGGTGGTTGCGATGAGACTTGCGACTCAAGGCATCAGCCATTACATTAGCCTTGCACGGCGTATAGGAAATACCCAAATCAAAATGCTGCAGTCTCCATCCATCTCTGCGGCGGAGGTTCAGGTCTGGTGAGTAAGCAGATGCCAGACTTTGGTGGTCGGTGAAGATCTCATAGCGATTACCGAGAAGGTAATGTAGCCCTTGCTTTAAGCGCATGAATGACAACAGACAAGCTCGAGTCGTGGCTGGTAGTTCTCTTCGTGAGGCGCCAATTGTCGAGGCATAAGCAACCACTGCGCTCTTGCATTAGGACACCGCCTAATCCACGACGGAAGCGTCGCGATAAATAAGAAGTCCTTCTTAGTATCGGGAGGAGCTAGCCTTGGGGCGAAGTCAACTTGTCTTTGAGTGCTGGAAACTTTCCGAAATTTATCATCCATTGGAACTTGGCGCCCTTATACAGCAGGTTAGTCGGCGTGGCAATCTTGGAGAAGTTCTCGGCGAATCGGGCAATATTTGGCGAGACAGAAAACTCGACTTATGCGTTCTTGGAGGAGTCAATCGAGAATAGCTTGAACTCTTTCGGCGTTGGCGCGATACCATCCTTAGAAATGACATGCCCAAGATAGGTTACTTGAAGCCAAAATTCACACTTGGAGAACTTGGCATATAGTGATGCTCGTAGCTTTTCCGGCACAAGGCGAAGATGTTGAGCATGTTCTTCTTCATTCTTGGAATATATCGAGGATATCATCCGGATAAACCACGACAAACTTGTCGAGGTAATCCATGAATATATAGTTCATCGAGGAGAGAAGGTGGTGGAGCATTGGTTAAGCGAAGGACATGACGGTGTACTCTATGAACCATAACGAGTCACAAAGGCGGTCTTGGGATATCCTCCTCACGAACACGGATCTGGTGATAACCCAACCTCAAGTCGAGCTTGAGAACAGCGATGAACCACCAGTTGATCATAAAGATCATTGATCAGGAAGAGGATACTTATTCGAATGGTAGCTTGATTTATGGGCGGTAGTCTTGGACCAACCGGTTTGTCCCATCCTTCTTCTTGACAAAGAAAGGTGCTCCCCAAGGAGAGCAACTTGGGCGAATGAAACCACTTTGAAGAGATTTGTCGATTTCCTCCTTTAGCTCAAGGAGTTCATGGCGGCATCTTGTAGAGTTAGCTTGGCTATAGGAGTGGTGCACAGTTTCAAGTCGATGGCAATTCGACGACTCTAGCGAGGAATCCACGGAAGTTCTTGAGGAAAGGCGTCTTGGAAATCCGAGCAGCGAGGAATGTTTTCAATGCCCTCGAGGTGCGGCGTTCAATGCATTCAATGCATAGAGCCTTGCCTCGGCATCTGAACGAGCGAGCATTCTGGCGGGAGGAAGAAGAGGAGGCGATGCTCACGGTGGGGGGCGCGTAGGGTCTCGGAAGCGAGCTGGGGCGGTCGGGGCGACCGCGGAGGAGAGCGAGGCGCTCGGCGATGTGG
>JAHIAM010016814.1:0-19365 GCA_021605205.1 Aegilops longissima
CTTTAAATAGGGCTCCGTGAAATCCGTTGAGGCGACACCATATGAATTATGGTTTGGGAAGAAACCTAAGCTTCGTTTCTAAAAGTTTGGGGATCGATGCTTATGTCAAAAACTTCAACCTGAAAAGCTTGAACCCAAGTCGGAAAAATGTGACTTTATAGGATACCCTAAAGGAAACCATTGGGTATACCTTCTACCTCAGATCCGAAGGCAAAATCTTTGTTGCCAAACGGGTCCTTTTGGAGAAAGAGTTTCTCTCGAAAAAAGTAAGTGGGAGGAAAGTAGGAAGCGATGAAGTACTACCTCTTGAAGCGGTAAGTGCGCAGCTCGGGAAGATGTTCTGTGGTGCTGTCCGACTAGAGAGGAGGTTAATGATGATGATCAAGATACTTGGATCAAGCTACTCTTGAACCGTGGTCCACAGGACACGTTCCACCAGTGATCGCAACCCTGTCTTGGAAATCATGTTGTTAGAAAATGGTGAACCTTGAACTATGAAGAAGCGATGGCGGGCCCGATTCGACAAATGGCTATAAGCCATGAAACCGAGATAGGATCCATGTATGAAAATGAAGTATGGACTTTGACTTGCACGATGATTGGCGAGCCATAGAAAATAAATGGATCTTTGAGAAGAAGAGAGCGGATGGTAATGTGACCATCTATAAGGCTCGACTTGTCGCTAAGGTTATCGACAAGTTCAAGGGTTGACTTCGATGAGACTTTCTCTCCGTGAAGCTGAAGTCCGTCTGAATCATGTTAGCAATTGCGCATACTATGATTATGAGATATTGCAAATGGACGTCAAAAGCGGCATTCCTTAACAGCCATCTTAAGGAAGAATTGTATTGATGCAGCCGGGAGGTTTTGTCGATCCTAAGAATGCTAAAAAGGTGTCAAGCTCAACGCTCAATCTATGGGCTGGTGCAAGCATCTCGGAGTTGGAACATTCGATTTGATGAGATGATCAAAGCGTTTGGGTTTACAGACTTATGGAGAACCTGTGTTTACAGAAAGTAGTGAACCTTGATTTTAACATTGGGGATGACATTTTGTTAGAAAGAATAGAATTCTTGGAAAATAAAGGTATTGAACTGTTTTTCAAGAAGGATTGGGAACTGATAATTGGATCTTTAAGAGAAGAAGGATGTATTGCTTTCTTGGGACCTTGCAAGTATTGAAAAGTTCAAAGGTATCAAGAGGGCTTTCTTTTGAAGGTGTCGTTGACAGGTCAATGCCCACCAGGAAGAAGATAGAAAAGATAGGCGCCCATCCTCAGCCATAGGGATTATTATGCCACGGTGCGATTAAATTGCCAAGTTTGGTGGAATCCAAAAGTAAACGGGCTGGAACCTTTGGAAAGTAAATTAAATATGAAAAGGACAAAGGGTTTCTAGGTTATGGGGACAAGGTCGGTAAGGGACTCATGCTCCTTAACAATTGATGACTCTGGTAAAGGAATGTTTTATTTTGAAGGGGGGCTGCGGTGGGTTCAAGAAGCTGGGCTGTTATTAATTGGACGGGTAAGGAGTGGGAGGAGGCTCAATTGGGTTTCACAACCCGGGTTACCCAATTGGGGGGTCCTTTTGTCAAGGGCTTTGTTGCCAAGGGGGTTTGACCGGCCATGCCCCAAATTGGAAAATGTTCAAATGGGAACATAGTTTTTAAAGTACTGGACCAAATGTGGAAACTTTATAAATTTGGTAGACAAAAAACCAGAACCTTGGGTGTTTTATCCAAGTAACAGAAGTGTCTAGTGAATGGGAGTTTGGAAAAGCCCTAAGCTTAAAAAAGGTTGTTATTTACTTTGCTGATAATTGTCTAGTTATCAAATTGTGTTATAAATTTAATGGTGAAATGCCACAACTGTCCCTGTGACCTTAGGATACTTGGTCGAAAAATTTGGTTTTGATATGGACATTATTCATTGATGGGGGTCACTCTTGGAAATTTAGGACAAGCTCCAAGCATCACAAGATTGAGTTCATTTCTAACTTTTCCAAATGTTTTAATGGATATGGGATTTTTTTTGGTCGGAATTTATAAAGGTGCATAGGGTATCTCGAAAGTTTTTTGGATAATGAAAATTTGGGTCCTATAGCTACTGGGTCGGAATGCATTCATAATGGCCAATGTGCCATTGTGCGGGTCATCATTAGGGAAAAATGATTGGGGAAAAGACGAGGTATTATGGCTGGCTCCAAATAACCGGGAAAAGGGAATTTTGGGTTGTTAATCCCCACCCTGGTTAAGTGGAAACCCCGGGGCATTGGGGGAAATGGGTAGGATGTGCTTTGGGTTATTGCGGGGGTCTCGGCATTCGAATTCTCAACCCGGTCAACAAAATTGGGGCCGGGTTTAGAAATTAGGATAAAAAAAGGTTTTTCGGGATGGGATCCCGTCGGAGTTCGGAAATGGCATAAAATTTAAAAGGAATGTTTATAAGGGTTATTTCCCCGAAACCCGATTAGAAACATAACCCATTGAAAGCAAAAAGGGTAATCCACCCCCGTAATACAAAGGAAAGGGTTGTTGGCTTGTTCCACTTAAAACATAAAAAACCCCTTTTGAGAATAAGGTCCGAACAAAAAATAGAAGATACCCCAAAGTCACAGATCCCGAAAATTTGGGAAATAATATGGAAAAAGAACATTAAAAGCCCTTTCCCGTGAACCCCTTGAGCTTTGGCCATGAATTGGATTTCAACTTTTGGTAAATACAAAAGGGGACTAAACCTCACCCCAATCAAATATTTAATTAAAAAATAGTAATAGTCGACAGGACAATAAGGGGTACAAAAAAGGGAAAAAGACCGTCCCGGAACTGGCGAAAGTACGAACACTTCTCCAAACTCCAACCCGGTTCCTTCGGACTCCCAAAGGAACCATCCGGACCAACGTTGGTGATTTTAATTAGGAACCGGGTTTTCCGGAATTAAAAATTAGCCTATAAAGGCGGGGGAAAAGAATTCCGCGGGGTTCCCAAACCCAAAAGCTCTAGGTAGCGAAGGAATTTTCTGGGAAACCGTCAACTAATCCACACGCATTTCGACCAAAAAACAAACCCAAAACCCCTTGTGGAAAATGTAGGGTCACAACCTTTCCCCATCCATAAGCAAAACCGGTAAAAAAGTTTTGGGTGGGCCCAAGCCCTTTTGCCCACTCGAAGGACCTTTTCGGGGGAAAAAAGATACCCTCGGGTCGCAAAACCGGGGAAAAAAACAGGGGCAAAGGCCAATTTGGGCCCTCGATTTATTCAAAACAAACTGTCGGGGCCCATAAATCAAACCAAAGAAAAACAAGGCTCCCGGTTGGCAAACTGGGTGGCAAATGGAAAAAACCGGGGTAAAGCCTTCCCCCCAAAAAGGAAAAAATGCAATTAAAATTTGGTTCCCCAAAAGTCTTTCCAACAAGCAAATTCCATTTCAACAAGGAAAAACATTCAAATCACTAAGGCGAAAAGGGTCATGCCAACACGGGCAAAAGGATTTCCTCCAATATTGGGTGGATATTAGCATTAAATTGGATACAAAAGAAACTCAACAAAGAAAATATTTAGGACTCTTCGCAATGCTTTGGAAATTGACCCGTCTTTCCAACAGGTTCCTGGGGTTGCCCGGTTCCCAAAGCCCAAAAAAGGAAAAAAATCGGTCAAGCAAACAAAAGCAAAACATGAAGATGGGAGTGATTCAAGGTATTGGCCTCAAGGAAAATGTCCAGGTCAAAGCAAACCGTAGCCCTAAAGTTGTTTCGGTTAAATCGTTGTCACCCAGCCCAAAGACAAAAAACAAGAATGGCACAAACTGCCAAACAGCATGATGCCAAGAAGCAAAAATAATTAAGCTCGAAAAGAAACAAAGATACTGCAACCAAGATTCTTGAAAAAGATGAGATGATCGGTAAATCAATAAACGGTTCAAACAAGTGGCAAATGACAAAAACAGGGGAATGGCAAAAACGCATCATTCAATTTAAACAAAAAATAAGGAACAAAATACAAAAATATGGCATGAATCTACCAAAGCGAACAAAAGTCCCACACCTAAGCAAAAATCAAAAAAAGTCACCCAGCAATTCAAAGTTTGAAACAATTACAAAATGGCATGCAAAACGATCAAGTGGATGTTTCAAGCCAAACTCACTACAGACCTTAATGAAAACGCATCATAATCAAAAGCATGGAAAAAACTACTGGCAAAACAAAAATAGAAATGGACAACCAAACCAATGGAAAATTAATAACATAAACAACTGCCGAAAATTTGATACAAAAGTGGTTTTGCTCAAGCATCACTCCTAATTGAAAAAAGGGATATATAAGAAGACATGTTTTAAAAACATCCTTTGAAGACCAAAATAATACCTTTGGTACACAAAACTGGCAAAAAAAATTAAATGAAAACAAACAAGGAACCTCTTTGCAGCTTGGCATCCCATAATCCAAAAAAAGGCATAATGGAAAGAGGCAGGAATTTAAAAACACATGAGGACTCAAATTCATGGATCCTCTCATAAAAATAACAAAGTCAATTACAAAAGCGAAACTAAACACATAGCCCTCTTTCAGCTTTGGGACAAATAGTCAAAAAAATACAATGGGAAAATACACCTTGGAAATTTTGCATATTTTCCCAAAAAATGGCTCATCAAAGTCCTCATAAAATGCAAAAATACAAGTTTAAAAACTTAAAGAAAAAATAGGGGTCAGGGCTGGGTCAAGGGATTAAATGGGATGCAAAGTGGGTTTGGGGAACCCCCAAAGGGGAAGGGGAAAAGGCCGGGGGGGCCCCGGGGAAAACCCGGGGAAAAGGGGGAGGGGCCCCGGGGCCCCACCGGCGGTGGGGCCCCCGGGGGGCGGCCCGGGGAAGCCGGGGGGGCCGGGCAGCCGGGGCCAAAGGAGGTGGTAGGGGCCCAGGCCCGGGGGCCCCCCGGCGGGTTGGGGGCCCCAAAGTGGCCCTGGGGGAGGGCCCGGGGGGAACCCCGGTGTGGGAAGTGCAGGGTTTGGGGAAGAAGCCCTTTGAAGGGAAGTTTTAGGTGGGGAGGGGATAAAGGGTGTGTTTTAGATGGACCGGGGCAAATGAAGTGGGTTTTGGGCGAAGGGTGTTGGGCCAAAAAAGGTTTAGATGGTTAAGTTGGGTAAAGGGGTTAACAAAGCCTTTGTCGGGTGGATACAAGGCCAAGACAAACCTCGGTTTGGGGGTTTAACCCTTTGGGAAAAAGGTAAACGGGGGTAGTCGGGAAAGGGAAAAGGGAAAAAGTAATCTGAGGCAACACAGAAAATGCCAAACAATGAGAAAAAATGAATGGAAAAAGCAAAAAAAAAAAACCAGGAAAATCAAAAACAAAAGGGATTATTACAAAATGGAAGATTTTGGGGGTTACAAATAATACAAAGGTTCCAACAACTAAAGAACCGGTTTCGGAGGAATTCCGGGCCCGGGGGTTCTGGGAAGGGGCCCTTCCTTTGAAATTTGATTACTTTTGATTTTTGGTTTTTAAGTCCGGGGTCTCAGATAAGAGGGTCTTCTTGAAGGAATTTCTTGAAGTTAATCTTGAGTTGAACTTCGAAGTTTGACCCAAAAACGGCGTTTGAAATTGGTGGAAGTCAAGTTGATGGGAGTCCCTTTTTGCCAATGTCTTGGGCCCCGATCTGGGAAGCCCCTTTATCAGGGGCAGTCCTTTTGGGAGGGGGGAGAAGGTTCCCGTTTCAAAAACACCCTTCTTTTTAATTTTGCCTTAGGCAATTTCCCAAAATTTTCCAATTTCTTTTTTTAATTTGAAAAGTTGGGGTTTTGGCCAATTGGGGAAAGGGGCCCAAAACAACCCGGGCCCTTGGCGTTTTTGGGAAAATTAAAAAATTTCCCCTTCATAGAAAGAAATGAACAAGCCCGGAATTTTAAGAATTTGATTCTCGCTCAACTTGGCCCTTGTTTGAGGATGGAAGCTGTCTTTGAAGCGAATTTGGTGCCCATGGCCCGAAAAATCCCAAAACTTGGAGGTAAAGATGCCCCATCGAAGAGATCCTTGTGGAATCCGTGCAAGAGACAATCCAAGGGTGTATAGCACGCCCGAGCTCTGTGATGGATTCTTTGATAGGAAAAAAGAGCCACTTTAGTAAGCGTTGACAAGAAATAGCATCATTTCCCGCTTGGACTTGGAAAACCATCCGAAGTCCATTTCATATGATCAAACTTCCATTGGAATAGCAAAAGGTTGGGGAGACCGCTGGTCTTTGGTGTTCCTTTCACCCCGGACATCACACTATTCACGAATTGAGCAATTTTCGCTTCATTCGAGTCCACCAATATATTTGCTTGAGGTCATGGTACATCTTTTTCGGGATGAATGGATAGAAGCGAATGTGAGCCTGTTCATAAATTTTCTCGATCACCCTTAGGAACCACAATCCGGTCCTCGAAGAAAAGAGTATCTTTGTCATCAATGTGGAAACTTGTACTTGGAAATGCCCTTTCGATACCACGTTTCACCTTTTCACCATGGTATCCAGTTGAGCCTCACGGATCTGATCTTCCAAAGTAGGGAGACTATGAGGTTGGAAAAAGCCGAGGAACAACGAAATTCACTGGGAAAGCTTCAAGATCCGGTTGGAAGGGCTTGAGGATTAGATTGTTCGTAGCTTTCCTGCTCAAAGCATCTGCAATGACATTGGCCTTGCCGGAGTATATTAATCTTGGGTTGTACTCTTGAATCATTTCAACCCATAGTCAGGGTTGAGGTTGGGTTGAGTGAAGATGTACTTGAGACTCTTGTGATCGGTGAAAATGTCCACTTTTTCCCAACAAGAGATGTCTCCCGTTATCAATGCATGGACAACCCCAACTCAAGATCGTGTGGGGTAGTTCTTTTCGTTGAGCTTCAACTGGCGGAGGTATAAGCCACAACTCTCTTCTCTTGCATTAACACTGCAGACCTTGAAGAAGCATCCGAAAACTTGAATGGCTTGGATTCATCGGGGAGTCAAGGCGGGAGCTGTGGAGTTTCTCTTTGAGGGTATTAAACAACGTCACCGGGAGACCGACATACTTCACATGCCGGAAAGGTTGGAAAGAGGCTTTGCAATCTTGGAAAGTTCTCACGAATCTTGCAATAGCTTGCAAGACCAAGAAAAAGTGGAGCTGCTTGACATTAGAACCCTTCACAATTGGACACCTTCTGGGATTAACAGCGATGCCCTTGGGAGATAATGAAAGATAAACACTTCATCAAGCCAAAATTCACATTTGGAGAACTTAGCATAAATTGATACTCTCGAGCTTGTCTAGCACCAATCGCAAATGTTTGGCATGATCCTTCTTATTCTTGGAAGACCAAAATATCATCAAGATAGACCAAGCAATTCATTGGTGTAGGGGTTGAATTGAAGTTCATCATCAAGAGAATGTTGGAGGAGCATTACAAGGCGAAAGACATGATATATTCATAAGAACCAAAGCATTCGAATCTTTCTTGGGAATATCTTGTTCACGAATCCGAATCGATGATAACCCTGAAGGAAGCGGAGAACACTTTAGCACCTTTGAGTTGCTCGAAAAGCTCATTGATGTTGGGAAGTGGATACTTGTTTTGATTGTCTTCTTATTCAATGGGGTATTTGGGAAAGTCGGTCCGTGCCATCCTTTTCACAAAAGAACACCACAACCCCAAGGAGATGAACCGTGCGATCAAACCCAGGCTCTTGTTCATCGACTGCTTCTTCAATTCCTTCCTCATCGGTCCAAGCATGGCTCTTGCAAGCGGGTTCGATGCGGGCTCAAGATCGATACGAATCAAGCGGCGATGAGGAGGCATCCGGAAGCTCTTGGAAAGACATCTTGGTACTCTGCTTTGGAATAGAGATGGCATCAATTGCCCTTCTCATTGGAGAAAACAACCGAATGGTTTCATCACGGCGGCATAGATGATCACATCATTAGAAGAGTGAGTCAATTGAATTTCCGGCAGCACAATCAAGTGAGCTTTGTCTTTGATAAAGCCGATCCATTCGAGAATAAGATCAATATCCGGTCACCGGACAATTGGTTTAGAAAAAATCTTTCGCCCATCTTGATAAAAATGGAACCACCAAACTGGAGCTCAACCGTTTACCGAATGACATCCATGGTTTCCCAAATGAAAAATGAATTCATGCTTGGCAAAAAGGGTCTTGACATGAAAACGATGCACCGTATCAAATAAGACTTTTCGGGAATATCATTAGCGAGAGATTACCCATTATCACATCGGAAGAATCCTCTGCTTGAGCTGCATTCATCATATTGACCTTGGCATGCTTTGGATTATGTTGACCCTGCATTCTGGAAGATTTCACGGGGAGGAGGGAAGGGCCTCGGTTGGCACTTGTTAGCATAGTGACCTTCTGGACACTTGTTGCAAGTTCGGAAGGGCGGTGGTAAGGGCACTTGACCTTGGAGCTTGAGAATTGACTTGTTACGATAGCTTGGGTTGGGTGGGTGGGAAGATCCCCCACAGGTTCTTTGGGATAAAAGGGGGCGGGGAGGAGGAAGGTAGAACCTGCTGCACGCCACTTGAGAAGGAAGAAGATGTGCATCCGATTCTCTTCTTAGAAGCCTCACATTTGAGCTGGGCAGCTTCTTGCTTTGCCATGTTGTAGAAATCATCATACTTATCGGCTCCAAAAGCACAAGGCTAATTGCAGATCTTCTCTCGGACCACCTCTGAATTGATAGATCATACTCTTTTCATCATCGTCTTGCTTAAAAGCGGCGAGTTTGGGCTGGATATTGTATTGATAGCAGGACATGTTGCCTGCTTGATTGCGGAACTCCTCACCTCTCCAACACTTTTGAATTGATGAGCTCAAAATCCGTGGAACTCATCGGGTAAACCCGACCTCCTCGGAATCTTTGTATTCTTGGTACCACTCGGCTTGATCCTTGAGTTGAAGCGATGCAAACTTGACAAAGTCCTCGGGCGACATTGCTACAATCAAAATGCTTGAGATGTCCACTAACCAATTGTCGTGGCCTCGACACGAAGCAAAACTTGCTGATTAGCAGGCCCGGAGAGTAGCAAAGTGCGGCTGATTGTTGCCTTGACCTTGATTTCCTTGATTGCCTTGCCCTGTGCGTTCTTGCAAGACTGCAAAATCATCGAGCATTGGCATTGGTGGCTGCCATGATAGGCCCGAGCCTCGGAGGCGGAGGTGGAGGTGGAGGTTGGTGATCCCCATCGCGATCCGGATTGAGGGCGTTGGGGAGCCATCTGAAGAGGTGACATCCGTTAGTCCTTTGATAGACAAAGATAAGTAGAATCAGCGGATAGAAATTGCAACATATAGCTTCACAAAAACATTGAACAAGAATGAGCGAATGAATTCAAAGTTAATCATCACCCCATTAAGGTGAAAGCCACTTAGATAAAGATATGGAAACAACATCTCTTAGAAACTCGAATATCTGGGAAAACAAAAGATTGGCTTCTAGAATGGGGAACAAACACATGATAGAATTTAGCCCAAAGTGTTGTGGTGGGGCCCACGGACCTGACGTATAGGGCGTCACGAATGACAAACAAGGCGTCCCGAATCAGCATAGCCAGGATTCTTTAAGGCGTTCGCGACCCTGTAAATCGACCAATGGGCGGACCACTGGCGTTGAACCCCAATCTCAAATCATACATCCCGGAAAGAATATCACTAAGCTACTAGAATTCCCACCTATAAACTCCGAAACTTTACGGTTATGCAATCTGGTGTTGGGGATCGGGGACACAAAATATCACCCAAACTAACAATACCTAGATCCATTGTTCCATCCGTCAAACATAACCAAAAACCCGAAATCGTGTACCTCGACCTTGAAAAACATCCGTTATACAAGTCATGGCAATACTCCGCACTCCCTCGATCTTTGGGTTATCGAGGTTATCTCACCCAACTGCACAAAAGATTGATGTCGGCAAACTCGGGTATTCGACCAGCGATAAAATTGTGGCGACAAACCTCGGGCTCAACTCCCGGGACCCCACAACCCTAAATGTCGGGGAGGCACCAAGAACAATGTTCTCGTCACAAAACCATCGGACGATTCCAAGAACCCCGTGATCCTAAAATTTTTTAGTGAAATTTGAGAAAGGAAGTCAAACCTCGTCGGGATACCTCACGGAGGCGAAGGTGGGGGTAAAAAAATCCTACCTCGATATATATAATCCTAAGACTCAAAACATTTTCCATTCTAGACTCAACAACATGAAAACAATCAAGTGGGGCTCCTAAGTGGGAAGGCCGATTACCAACTACGCCCTCGATGCGGCTATATCTCCCGTGTGAGCCCGACTTAGAAAAAACGCAAAAGCAATGTAAAAGTGAGGTAATCTTCACACAACCCATGTAATACATAAGGAAAGGATAATAGTTGGCTTCATACTTCACACAATACATAAATAAACATCCATCATTGAGTACACTCAAGGTCATCGGAACCAAAAAAAAAGAACCCCAAATGCTACGGATCCCGATTCCCATGGGCACCACTCTGATCATCGGGGAAAAGACACATAATAACGACCACGTTTCGTCGAACTCCCTTGAGCTCGGTTCGTCCACTGCCGCATCCGGCCAACTGTTTGGTAGAATCTGGTCAGGGACTCCAAATCTCACCCGAGATCAAGACTATTTAAGCTTATAGGAAGGGAGTAGTAAAGGGTGGAGCTGCACAGCGACTAGCAATATGGTGGCTCTAAAAGAGGCGGAAGAAGCAAAACCGGCGTGAAGCTAGTAGCGATCAAAGTGATCTGAACTACTTCGTCAAACATAACTCCAACACCGTGTTCACTTCCGGACTCCGAGAAAGACCATCCATTTACGCCGTTGATGTGTATTTTAATTGAGGTCAACGGGTTTTCTCGGACATTAACAAATTCCCATCGCCTCATAACGCGGGCCGACTTTGAAAGATATTACCTGCGGTGTCCCAACACCCATTATAAGCTCTCACGGTCAGCGAAGGATATTCCTTCTACGGAAGACCGATCAATCAAAATCCGGACTACAAGACATTTCGGCAATAAAACAAGACCACAAAAGCCCTTGTCCGAAAATCCCGATAGGAGCTGCACATATCTGTTCTGGGCCATCCGGATAAGTCAAGCTCGAGTAAAACCAAGCCTCGAGTTTCCCGTGGTGGCCCCAGTTTTCGGTTGGCCACCTCGAAGACCTGGTCGGGGGGGTTAAAATAAAGATGACCCTCGGGCTCGCGAAAACCGGGGAAAAAGGCTTAGGTGGCAAATGGTAAAACCAATGTTGGGCCTTCTTTGGGCGAGTCTTATTCAAGCAAACTGTCAAGGGTCCCATAAATCACCCAACCTTAAGGAGCGAAATCAAGGAACATAACACGGTATGGGGAAATAGGGTGGCAAGAGTGGAACAAAACACCGGGCATGGGAGCCTTCCCCCTTTACCAAGTATATAGATGTATTAAAATTTAGAATATATATATTGTGATACCCCAACAAGTAAACATGTTCCAACAAGAACAACATCTCCATGTTCAACAAGGAACAAACTTACTTCCCAACTAAGCCTATAAGAGGTGACAAAGCGGTAACATAGCCAATCACGGTTTGCTAGGAAAGGATGGTTAAGGCTGACATGGCAAATGGGTGGCATGATATAGCAAGTGGTAGGCATCAGCATAGGCATAGCAAAAAGGCGAGCAACTAGCATAGCAAAGATAGAAGTGATTTGGTATGGTCATCTTCCGAATGTTTGATTGTCATTGATCCTCGTGGCGTTTCAACAGGCCTGCACCTTCGCTCGGCTTCCCAAAGCAACAACAAAAAAAAACCACAAAAATCACGGTAATGCACAACAAATGTGCAAAAATGAAAATCGGATTAATCAATCATTCGTCAAAAAGATGAAAGGCACAAAAAAAATTGCCATGGAAAAAAGATTTGGTTGAAATCGAAAAAATCAGAACGGACTTTAAAAAAGCAAAACAAGAATGGCAAATCTCCATCAGCTATGCCATTAGCAAAAAATTAATTAAGTACCACCCAAAGTCCAAAAAGTTTATCAGATTCACAAATCTTGCAAAAGATACATGAGTACGGCTAAATCACTCATAACAGGTTAAAAACAGGCAAATCACAAAAACAGGCTGGACATGGCAAAAACAGCATCAGGTTCAATTTGGGAAACAAAACAATCTCAGGAACTTAAAATAGCAAAAAGGCATGGCATGAATCTATCAAAGCATAGAACAAAAGTCCCTTACTGACCATAAGCCAAAAGGATCAAAAATATAGTAACACCAGCAAATCGAAATTTTGTTCAGTTCACAAATGGATTCAAAAAATGATAAAAGGCATGTTTACAACCAATGACTCATAAGAGCCTTATGAAAAATAACATCATACATAAGAAACATCATAGAAACATCGGCAAGAACAATAAATGATCATGGATAAAAACAACCTAGGCAAAATTGAATAACTGAAAAATTGGAAACTTTGATGCAAAGTAACTCGATTGACCAATATGGATAAATTGAAAAAAAGGGGCAGGAGGTAGAGCAAGACATGTTTCAAAACATCCACTGAATTTAAAATTTGGACTCTTGGAGCACAAGTTCATGGCACAAAATATAGAAACAGGGTGAAAACAGCCTGGACACCATTTGTGTTTGGATAAAAAAAAAAGGGGTTTCAATTTAAGCAAAAAAACCTTTGGAAAAAAAAAAACATTGGGGGTTTAAAAAAAACAAAAAAACAACCATAAAAAAAAAAAATTAGGAAAAAATTTAAAAAAATTTTAAAAAAAAAATTTTTAAAAAAAAAAATTTCCAAATTTAAAAACCCGGGGTTTAAAAAAAAAAAAAAAAAAAAAAAAACCCCAAAAAAAAAAACCATAAAAACCAAAAACCGGGGAAAAAAAAAAAAATTTTAAAATTTGGCAAAAAAAAAAACCAAGGGCCCCCCAAAATTGGCAAAAAAAAAATTAAGGAAAATTTTTAAAAACCCAAAAAAAAAATAAAAAGGCCTTTTTAAAAGGAAATCATCAAAAACCCTTTTAAAAAAAGGGGGCAACAAAGGGAACCCAAATTTAAATGTTTTAAAGGAAAAAACCCAAAATAAATTTTAACCCAAAATTTAAAAATTTTAAAACAAATTAAACCAAAAAGGGAAAAAATCAAAAAAAAAAAAAAAAAAGGGAAAAGCCCCCGGGGGGGGTTTCCAACCGGGCCGGGTGGGGGCCAAAAAGGGGGGAAAGGGGGAAAACCCCCGGGGTGGCCTTTGGAAAGGGGGGGGTTTTGGGAAAGGGTTTGGGAAAAAAAAACCCGGGGGGGGGGGGGGAAAGGGGGGGGCCCGGGAAAGGATGGGGGGGCCGGCCCCGGGGGGCCCCAACCCGGGCCAAAGGGGGGGAAAAAAGGGCCCTGGGGGGGGGGGCCCAAAGGGGCCCCTGGGGAAACCCCGGGGGGGGGGGGGAAAAAGGGGGGGTTTTGGGGGGGGGGGGGGCCCCCCCCGGGCCAGGGGGGTTTGGGGGGGGAAAAAATTTTTTGGGGGGGTTTCCCGGAAGGGCCTTTGGGGGGGGGGGGGGGAAAAACCGGAAATTTGGAAGGGGGTTGGTTTAAATAAAAAAAAAAAAAGGTTTTGCCCCTTTGGAAAAGCGGGAAAAGGGCCCGGGAAGGGATTTGGGGTTTTGGGGGGGGGGTTTGGGCCGGAACAAAAGGGGTTTTAAAAGGGAACCGGGGAAAAAGGCCAAAAAAAAAAAGGGCCCCCAAAAAAACCAAAAAACCCCCGGGGGGGGTTTAAAAAAAAAAGGGGGGGAAAAAAAAGGGGGAAAAGGGGGAAAAAAATTGGGGAAAAAGGGGAAATCCCGGCCCCGGGGGGGGGGAAAAAAAAAAAAAAAAAAAACCCCCGGGAGGTTTACCTTTTTTAAAAAAGGGGGGAAAAAAAAGGGGTTTTTTTAAAAACCCCGGGGGATTTGGGAATTCCAAAAATTTTCGGGGGGAAATTGGGGGGGTTTTTTGGGGAAGGGGCCCCCAATTTTTTTCCCCGTTCAAACCCTTTTTTAAAAAGGGGGTTCCTTTTGGAAAAGGGGGAAATTTTCCCAAAAAATTCCGGGGGAAAAAACCCGGGAAAAAATTTTTTTCCCCAAAATTTGGATTTTTCCAAAAAGGGGGAATTGCCCCCCCCCCTTTGGGAACCCCTTTAACCCCCCCTTGGGAAATTTAGAAGGTTTGGCCCTTTTAAAACCCCCCCAAAAAAGGGAAAAAAATTTCAAAATTTTTCCCTTTCCTTCCCGGGGTTTGGAAATTTTGGGCCAAATTTGGGGTTGGAAAAAAAAACGGGGAAAAAACCCGGGGGGTTTTTAAAAATCCTGGGGGAAAACCCCAAGGGTTTTTTTCCTTTTTTTTTTAAAAAAAAATTTTTAAAAAAACCCCCAAAATTTTGGGGAAAAGGAAAAAGTCCAAATTTTTTAAAATTAAATTCCCAAAAAAGGGGGGGAAGGGCCCTTTTTTTTTTTTCCTTTTAAACAAAAAAAAAATTTTCCTTTTCCCCCAAAATTTTTGGGTTAGGAAAAAAGGGGGGAAGGAAGGAAGGGGGGTTTTTTTTCTTTTCCCCCCAAAACCAAATTTTCCAAAAAAATTTTTTTTTGGGGCCTTTTTAAAACCCTTTTAAACCCTTTCCCTTTTTCCCTTTGGGGGCCCCCTTTTTCCCAAAAGGAGGGGGGTTGGAAAAAGGGGAAAAAAAAAGGCGGGGGGAAAAGGGGGGGGGGTTTTTTGCGATAAGCTTTCCTGCTCAAAGCATCTGCAATGACATTGGCCTTGCCGGGAGTATATTCAATACTTGGGTTGTACTCTTGAATCATTTCGACCCATCGAGTCTGCCTGAGGTTGAGGTTGGGTTGAGTGAAGATTACTTGAGACTCTTGTGATCGGTGAAAATGTCCACTTTCCTTCCCAACAAGAGATTCTTACGTTATCAATGCATGGCCGCCCAACTCAAGATCGTGAATGGGGTAGTTCTTTTTTCTTCAAGCTGGCGAGAGGTAAAGCCACAACTCTCTTCTCTTGCATTAACACCACGAGACCTTGAAGAGCATCGAAAACGAATGGCTTGGATTCATCGGGAGGAGTCAAGGCGGGGGTGTGGAGTTTCTCTTTGAGGGTATTAAACAACGTCACACTCGGGAGACCAGAAACCTTCATGCTTGGAGAAGGTTGGAAGAGGCTTTGCAATCTTGGAGAGTTCTCAACGAATCCTCGGTAGCTTGCAAACCAAAAAACGTGGGGCCTTGACATTACGAGGAGGTTCCCAATTCACAATTGCGGACACCTTCTCGAGATTAACAGCGATGCCCTTTGGCGGAGATGATATGGCCAAGATAAAGCACTTCATCAAGCCAAAATTCACATTTGGAGAACTTAGCATAGAATTGATACTCTCAGCTTGTCTAGCACCAATGCAAATGTTTGGCATGATCCTTCTTATTCTTGGAAGACCAAAATATCATCAAGATAGACCAAGGCAATTCATTGGTGTAGGGTTGAATTTGAAGTTCATCATCAAGAGAATGTTGGAGGAGCATTCACAAGGCGAAAGACATGACGGTATATTCATAAGAACCAAAGCTTGTTGAATGCTTTCTTGGGAATATCTTGTTCACGAATCGAATCGATGATAACCCATCCGAAGGTCAAGCTTGGAGAACACTTTAGCACCTTTGAGTTGCTCGAAAAGCTCATTGATGTTGGGAAGTGGATACTTGTTTTGATTGTCTTCTTATTCAATGGGCCGGTGTCGGCAAAGTGGTCCGTGCCATCCTTCTTTGGACAAAAAAACCACCAACCCAAGGAGATGAACCTGCATTAAACCACAGGCGCTCTTGTTCATCAGCTGCTTCTTCAATTCCTTCAGCTCATCGGGTCCAAGCATGGACTCTTGCAAAGGAGGTTCGATGCCGGGCTCCAAGATCGATAAATTTCAAATGGGAGGCATACCGGAAGCTCTTACGGAAAGACATCTTGGTACTCTGGCGGGAATCGAGAGATGGCATCAATTGCCCTTCTCATTGAGAGAAAACAACCGAATGGTTTCATCACGGGCATAGATGATCACATCATTAGAAGAGTGAGTCAATTGAATCTCCAAGCACAATCAAGCTGAGCTTTGTTTGTAAAAGATCCATTCGAGAATAAGATCAATATCCAGTCACCAAGGACAATAGGTTTAGAAAGAAATCTATAATCGCCCATCTTGATAAAACATCGGAACCACAAACTGGAGCTCAACCGTTTACTAGAAATGACATCCATGGGTTTCCCCAAATGAAAGAAGTGAATTCATGCTTGGCAAAAAGGTCTTGACATGAAACAATCGATGCACCAATATCAAATAAGACCTTGCGGGAATATCATTAGCGAAGATTACCCATGATCACATCGGAAGAATCATTGCTTGAGCTGCATTCATCATATTGATCTTGGCATGCTTTGGATTATGTTGACCACTGCATTCTGGAAGATTTCACGGAGGAGGAGGCGGAAGGCGCCTCTGGTTGAAACCTTGTTACATAGTGACCTTTCTGACACTTGTTGCAAGTCACCTCGGAGGGGCGGTGTTAAGGAGCACTTGACCTTGGAGCTTGAGAATTTGACTTGTTACGATAGCTTGGGTTTGGGTGGGTGGGAAGATCCACGGCCACCTGAGTTCTTTGGATAAAGGTGGCCAGACGGAGGAGGAGGAAGGTAGAACTTCGCAACAAGCTGCCACTTGAGAAGGAAGAAAACGAACTGCATCCCTGATTCTCTTCTTGAAGCCTCACATTTGAGTGGGCAGCTTCTTGCTTGTTGCCAATTGTAGAAATCATCATACTTATCTGGCTCAAAAAGCACAAGAGCTAATTGCAGATCTTCTCCCGACCACCTCGAATTGATAGATCATACTCTTTTTCATCAGTCGTCTTGCTTAGCAAAGCGGCGAGTTTGGGCGGATATTGTATTGATGAACAGACATGTTGTGCTTGATTGCGGAACTCCTCACGCTTGCTCTCAACAACACTTTTGGAATGTGATGAGCTCTGAAATCACGGCGGAACTCATCGGTAATACGACCTCCTCTGGAATCTTTGTATTCTGGTACCACTGGCAGCTTGATCCTTGAGTTGAAACGATGCAAACTTGACAAAGTCCTCGGGTCGACATTGCTACAATCAAAATGCTTGAGATGTCCACTAACCAATCGTCGGGCGTGGCCTCAAACCTGAAAGAAAGCTGATTGGAGGGGTAGGGAAGTAGCAAAGTCGGCTGATTGTTGCCTTGACCTTGATTTCCTTGATTGCCTTGCCCCTGAGTCGTTCTTGCAAGAGCCAAAATCATCGAGCATTGGCATTGGTGGCTGCCATGATAGCTTGCCGGAGCCTCTGGAGGCGGAGGTGGAGGTGGAGGTTCGTGATCCCCATCATTGCGATCCGGATTAGGCGCGTTGAGCCATCTGAAGAGGTGACATCCGTTAGTCCTTTGATAGACAAAAGATAAGTAGAATCAGCGGATAGAAATTGCAACATATGGCCTTCACAATAAACATTGAACAAGAATGAGCGAATGAATTCAAAAGTTAATCATCACCGTCCATTAAGGTGAGAAGCCACTTAGATAAAGGATATGGAAACAACATCTGTCTTAGAAACAACTCGAATATCCTGAAAACAAAAGATTGGCTTCTAGAATGGCGGAACAAACACATGATAGAATTTACGCCCAAAGTGTTGTGGTGGGGCCCACGGACCTGACGATATAGCGGGCGTCACGAATGACAAACAAGGCGTCCCGAATCAGCATAGCCAAGGATTCTTTAAGGCGTCTCGCGACCACTTAGTCGACCGTGAATGGGCGGACCACTAGCGTTGAACCCCAATCTCAAATCATACATCATGGGAAAGAATATCACTTAAGCTACTAGAATTCCCCTATAAACTCCGAAACTTTCTGGTTATGCAATCTGGTGTTGGGGATCGGGGACACAAATATATCACCCAAACTAACAATACCTAGATCCATGTATCCATCCGTCAACACATAACCAAGAAACCGAAATCGTGTACCTCGACCTTGAAAAACATCCATTATACAAGTCATGGCAATACTCCGCACTCACCTCGATCTTTGGGTTATGGGTTATCTCAACAACTGCACAAAAGAGATTCCGATGTCGGAAAACTTAGTATTGGACGCAGCGATAAAATTGTGGCGACAACACCTCGGAGCTCAACTCCCGGGACACTGCCACAACCCCTAAATGTCGGGAGGCACCAAGAACAATGTTCTCGTCACAAAACCATCGGAACAATTCCAAGATACCCGTGATCCTAAAAATTTTTTAGTGAAATTTGAGAGGAGAAGTCAAAACACTACGTCGGGATACCTCACAGAGCCAAGGTGGGGAGTAAAAGAATCCTAGTCTCCGATATATATAATCCTAAGACTCAAAACATTTTCCATTCTAGACTCAACAAGCATGACAAACAATCAAGTAGGGCTCCTAAGTGGGAAGGCTCGATTACCAACTTATGCGCCCTCGATGCGGCTATATCTCCCGATGTCGAGGCCGACTTAGAGCATAACCGCATTGAAAGCAATGTCATAAGTGAGGTAATCTTCACACAACCCATGTAATACATAAGGAAAGGATACATAGTTGGCTTACGATCGCCACTTCACACAATACATAAATAAAACATCCATCATTGAGTACACTCAAGGTCCGACTCACGAACCAAATAATAAAAAGATACCCCAAATGCTACGGATCCCGAAGTCCCAGGGCACCACTCTGATCATCGAGGAAAAGACACATAATGTGACCACGTTCCTCGTCGAACTCCCACTTGAGCTCGGTTCGGTCACCTGCAGCTCATCGGGCCACTGCAACTGTTTTGGTAGAATCTGAGTCACGGGGACTCGCAATCTCACACCACGAGATCAAGACTATTTAAGCTTATAGGAAGGACAGAGTAGTAAGGTGGAGCTGCAGCAGCGACTAGCTATATGGTGGCTACTTAGCAAAGGCGGGAAGAGGAGCAAAACGCGTCGTGAAGCTAGTAGCGATCAAAAGTGATCCTGAACTACTTCGTCAAACATAACTCCAACACCGTGTTCACTTCCCGGACTCCGCCGAAGAGACCATCCGGTTACACCCGGTTGATGTGTATTTTAATTGAGGTCAACGGGTTTTCTCGGACATTAACAAATTCCCATCTGCCTCTCGGCACGACTTGAAAGATATTACCTGCGGGGTGTCCCAACAGCCCATTATAAGCTCTCACGGTGGAAGATATTCCTTCTCGGGAAGAATCAATCTCGGAATCCGGACTACAAGACAT
>JAHIAM010016815.1:0-22207 GCA_021605205.1 Aegilops longissima
TTGGATAGCTCATCGCTATTGTCCTTAAGTGGCAGTTTTTATTGTTACTGGTGAGCTTTTGAATCCGGCATTGGCGCGCTCTTTGGACCGTTCCTTTGAATCCGGCGCTGGTCCTTGTTGCGCGCGGTTCCATTCCATCCACGACTTGGATGTACTTGGGTAGCTGGTGCTGCGTGTTGCTAGCCAGCTATCCTCTCCAGCATAAAATGGGTCATGGGAAGCTTTTAATGCGGCCATTGTTCTTGGCTTTTCTTGGCGAGGTGTCGCGCGACCATTCGTCTGGATGTTGTGTTTGAAAGATGCTAAGGCTTGGCGTCAGGATAGTCGACTATTTGGTTCTTTTAGTAGGAACCTTTCGAATTCCGGCTGACTCTTGGGCGTTGAGTTATCGACTTAGATCGTTTGCATCAGGAGGACATAGTGTTGGGAGCGTAGTAATTTCAAAAATTTTCCTACGATCACGCATAAGACCATGGTGATGGCATAGCAGCGAGAGGGAGAGTGTCCGTCCACGTACCCTCGTGAACCGGCAGGCGTTATAACAAGCGGTTGATGTAGTCGTGCGTCTTCACGATCCGACCGATCAAGCACGAGCGTCTGGCACCTCCAGAGTTACGCGCACGTTCAGCTCGATGGCGATCCCGGACTCGATCCGGCAAAGTGTCGGGGATGAGTTCCGTCGACCGCGACGGCGTGGTGGCGATGTTGATGCTCCACGGCGCGGGGCCGCCTAAGCTCATGACGATATGACTTCTCCGGTATGAGGGCTTCGCCTAAGCTCATGACGATATGACGAAGTGGAATATGGTGGAAGGGGCACCGCTGCGGCTAAGAAAGATCCGTAGATCAACTTGTGTGTCATGGGTGCCCCATATATAAAAAAAGAGACAAGAAGTGCGGCCAGCCTTGGGGCGCTGGAGAGTCCTACTCCCAGGAGTGGGACTCCCCTCTCTAGTTGGAGTAGGATTGGGGAGGGAAGAGGGAAGAGGCGCCCCCTCTCCTGTCCTATTCGGACTAGAGGGGAGGGCAGCAGGCCAGCGGCCTTCCTCTTCTCCCTTGTGGCCCATGAAGGCCCATATACCCCGGGGTTCGGTAACCCGGTGTTGGAAAACTTCTGTTTTTCCTGGAACCCTTCGAAGTCAAACATAGGCTTCAATATATCAATCTTTATGTCTCGACCATTTGAGACTCCTCGTCATGTCAAGTGATCACATCGGGACTCTGAACAAACTTGGTGCATCAATACTTATAAACTCATAATGAGGTATCGCCGAAGCGTTAAGCGTCGGACCCTACGGGTTCGAGAACTATGTAGACATGACCTAGAACCATTCTCGGTCAATAACCAATAAGCGGAACACTGGATGCCCATATTGGTTCCTACATATTCTCTGAAGATCTTTATCGGTCGAACGCGCATAACGACATCGTTATTCCTTTGTCATCGGTATGTTACTTACGAGATTCGATCGTCGGTATCAATACCTAGTTCAATCTAGATTGCAGTGAAATCTCTTTACTCGTTCCGTAATACATCATCTCACAACTAACTCATTAGTTGTAATGCTTACAAAGGCTTAAGTGATGTGTATTACGAGAAGGCCTAGAGATACCTCTCCAGACAATCGGATGACAAAACCTAATCTCGAAATCGCCAACCCAACAAGTACCTTTGGAGACACTGTAGTACTCCTTTATAATCACCCGATTCGTTGTGACGTTTGGTAGTACCCAAAGTGTTCCTCCGTTAAGCAGGAGTTGCATAATCTCATAGTTATAGGAACATGTATGGGTCATGAAGAAAGCATTAACAACATACTAAGCGATCAAGTGTTAAGCTAACGGAATGGGTCATGTCAATCAGATCATTCAACTAATGATGTGACCTTGTTAATCAAATAACAACTCCTTGTTCATGGTTAGGAAACATAACCATCTTTGATTAACAAGCTAGTCAAATAGAGGCATACTAGTGACATCTTGTTTGTCTATATATTCACACATGTATTATGTTTCGGTTAATACAATTCTAGCATGAATAATAAACATTTATCATGATATAAGGAAATAAATAATAACTTTATTATTGCCTCTAGGGCATATTTCCTTGATCTCCCACTTGCACTAGAGTCAATAATCTAGATTACAAAGTAATGATCCTTACACCCATGGAGTCTTGGTGCTGATCATGTTTTGCTTTCGTGGAAGAGGAAGCAGTCAGCAGATGCGCAACATTCAGATCCGTTATGTATTTTGCAAATCTCTATGTCTCCCACTTGGACTTGGTCGAATGGAATTAGGCGTCTCTTGATATGCTTGGTCCTCTTGTGAAATCTGGATTCCTTTGCCAGGCAATTGCACGTATTGTCACGAGAAGATCTTCATCGGTCTGATGCACTAGGTATGACACCTAGATCGGAAATGAACTCTTTCATCGAGACTCCTTCATTTGCTGCTTGAAGCAGCTATGTACTCCGCTTCACATGTAGATCCCATACGGCCTTTGTTTAGAACTGCACCAAGCAGCAGCTCCACCATTTAATAAAAACACGTATCCGGTTTGCGATTTAGAATCGTCCGGATCGATGTCAAGCTTACATCGGCGTAACCATTTACGACTAGCTCTTTGTCACCTCCATATCGAGAAACATATCCTTAGTCCTTTTCGGTATTTGAGGATGTTCTTGACGCTGTCGATGATCCTCACTGGATTACTTTGGTACCTTCCTGCCAAGCTTACTGATAAGCATACGTCGAGTACAGTACACAGACATTGCATACATGATAGAGCCTATGGCTGAAGCATAAGGAACATCTTTCATTTTCTCTCTATCTTACTGTTGTGGTGGGGCATTGAGTCGACTCAATCTTACACCTTGTAACACGGGTAAAAAACCTTTCTTTGCACTGATCCATTTTGAACTTTTCAAAACTTTATCAAGGTATGTGCTTTGTGAAAGTCAATTAAGCGTCTTGATCTATCTCTATAGATCTTGATGCCCAATATGTAAGCAGCTTCACGAGGTCTTTCATTGAAAAACTTTTATTCAAGTATCCTTTTATGCTATCCGAGAAATTCTATATCATTTCCAATCAATAATATATATCCACATATAATATTAGAAATGCTAAGCTCCTCCACTCACTTTCTTGTAAATCTGAGGCTTCTCCAAAAGTGCAGTGCAAACCCATATGCTTTGATCACACTATCAAGCGTTTATTCTAACTCGAGACACGCACGGACCATAAATTGATGGTTGGAGCTTGCACACTTTGTTAGCACCTTTTGGATCGACAAAACCTTCGGTTGCATCATATACAACTCTTCTTCTAGAAATCCATTCAAGAATGCAGTTTTACATCCATTTGCCAAATTTCATAATCATAAAATCGACAATTGCTAACATGATTGGACAGGACTTAAGCATCGCTTCTGGTGAGAAAGTCTCATCGTAGTCAACCCCTTGAACTTGTCGAAAACCTTTACAAACAAGTCGAGCTTTGTGAGCAGTTACATTACCATCATCGTTGGTCTTCTTCTTAAAAGATCCATTTATTTTCAATGGCTTGCCGATCATGGGAAAGTCAACCAAAGTCCATACTTTGTTCTCATACATGGATCCCATCTCAGATTTCATGGCTTCCAGCCATTTTGCGGAATCTGGGCTCACCATCGCTTCTTCATAGTTTGTAGGTTACGCCATGGTCAAGTAACATGACTTCCGAATAAGATTACCGTACCACTCAGTGCGTATTTTACTCTGGTTGACCTCTGAGGATTCGATGTAACTTGATCAAAGCTTCATGATCATCATCATTAGTTTCCTCACTAATTGGTGTAGTTGTCACGGGAACCATTTCTTGTGATGAACTACTTTCAATAAGGGAGCGAGATCTGATTATCTCATCAAGTTCTACTTTCCTTCCCTCACTTCTTTAGAGAAACTCCTTCTCTAGAAAGGATCCGAATTAACAGCGAAAATCTTGCCTTGAGATCTGTGATAGAAGGTGTACCCTTGAGTCTCCTTTGGGTATCCTATGAAGACACATTTTCCGATTTGGGTTCGAGCTTATCTGGTTGAAGTTTCTTTACAGCATCGCCATGGCCCCAAACTTTAAAGCGACAACTTTGGTTTCTTGCCAAACCCACAGTTCATAAGGCGTCGTCTCAGCAGTTTTGGCGGTGTCCTATTCAGCGTGATATCGGCCGTCTCTAAGCATAACCCCAAAGCGATAGCGGTAAATCGAAATAGACATCATAGATCGCACCATATCTAGTAAAATCACGATTCTGACGTTCGGACACACCATTTCTGCTGTGGTGTTAGGGTGGCGTGAGTTAAAACTATTCCACATTGTTTCAAATGTAAACCAAACTTCGTAACTCAAATATTCTCCTCCACGATCGGATCGTAGAAACTTTATTTTCTTGTTACGATGATTTTCCACTTCACTCTGAAATTCTTTGAACTTTTCAAATGTTTCAGATTTGTGTTTCATTAAGTAGATATACCCATATCTGCTCAAATCATCTGTGAAGGTGAGAAAATAACGATACCCTTGGCGTGCCTCAACATTCATTGGACCACAAACATCGGTATGTATGATTTCCAACAAATCGGTTGCTTTCGCTCCATAGTTTAGGAGAGCGGCGTTTTGGTCATCTTGCCCATGAGGCACGGTTACTTAAGTACCAAGTGATTCATAATCAAGTGATTCGAAAGCCCATCGGTATGGAGTTTCTTCATGCGTTTTACAATATGACCTAAGCGGCGTTACCACAAATAAGTTGCACTATCATTATCAACTCTGCATCTTTTGGCTTCAACATTATGAATATGTGTCACTCACTTGTGAGATTCAACAAGAATAGACCATTCTTCAAGGGTGCATGACCATAAAGATATTACTCATATAAATAGAACAACCATTATTCTCGATTTAAATGAATAACCGTCTGCATTAAACAAGATCCGAATATAATGTTCATGCTCAGCGCGGCACCAAATAACAATTATTTAGGTCTAAAACTAATCCGAAGGTAGATGTAGAGGTGGCGTGCCGACCCGATCACATTGACTTTGGAACCATTTCCCGCAGCGCGCCGTCACCTCGTCCTTTGCCAATGCTCGTCTATTCCGTAGTCCTGTTTGAGTTGCAAATATTAGCAACCGAACCAGTATCAAATACCAGTGCTACTCGAGCTCTAGTAAGGTACACATCAATAACATGTATATCACATATACCTTTGTTCACCTTGCCATCCTTTTTATCCGCCAAATACTTGGGGCAGTTCCGCTTCGAGTGTCGATGCCTTGCAGTAAAAACACTTTCGATTTCAGGCTTAGGTCCAGACTTGGGTTTCTTCTCTTGATCAGCAACTTTCTTGCTGTTCTTTTGAAGTTTCCTTCTTCTTCCCTTTGCCTTTTTCTTGAAACTAGTGGTCTTGTTGACCATCAACACTTGATGCTCTTTCTTGATTTCTACCTCCATGACTTTTAGCATCGCGAAGCTTCAGGAATTGTCTTAGTCATCCTTGCATATTATAGTTCATCACGAAGCTCTTGTAGCTTGGTGGCGGTGATTAGAATTACATCAATGACACTATCATCCGGGAAGATTAACTCCCGGCTGAATTAAGTGATTGTTATACCCGGACATTTTGAGTATGTGCTCCAGCAGAACTATTCTCCTCCATCTTGCAGCTATAGAACTTATTGGAACTTCATATCTCTCAATCCGGGCATTTGCTTGAAATATTAACTTCAACTCGGAACATCTCATATGCTCCATGCGTTCAAAACGTCGTTGAAGACCAGTTCTAAGCCGTAAAGCATGGCACCTTGAACTATTGAGTAGTCATCAACTTTGCTTTGCGGACGTTCACAACCACGGCTCGGCATGCGGCGAACTGTCACCCAGCGGTGCTTCGGGGCGTAATTTTTACATGCTGACAATGAGGATAATCCTCAGAATTCGGACCCGATCCGTGTAATTTACTACCATCATCTTTCAACTTTGCTTTCTCAAGGAGCAGCATTAAAATTCAGCGGAACAACGGCCGAGCCATCTATCTACGATAAACATAGACAAGCAAAATACTATCAGGTACTAAGTTCATGATAAATTTAAGTTCAATTAATCATATTAAAAAACTCCCACTTAGGCAGACATCTCTCTAGTCATCTAAGTGATTACGTGATCAAATCAACTAAACCATGTCCGATCATCACGTGAGGCGGAGTAGTTTCAATGGTGAACATCACTATGTTGATCATATCTACTATATGATTCACGTTCGGCCTTCGGTCTCCGTGTTAGAGGCCATATCTGTTATATGCTAGGCTCGTCAAGTTTAACCTGAGTATTCGGCGTGCAACTGTTTTGCACCGTTGTATTTGAGCGTAGAGCCTATCACACCCGATCATCACGTGGTGTCGGGTACTCGAAAACTTTGCAGCAGTGCATACTCGGGGAGAACACTTCTTGATAATTTTAGTGAGAGATCATCTTATAATGCTACCGTCAATCAAAGCAAGATAAGATGCATAAAGGATAAACATCACATGCAATCAATATAAGTGATATGATATGGTCATCATCATCTTGTGCTTGTGATCTCCATCATTAAAAGCGTCATGATCACCATCGTCACCATGACACCTTGATCTCCATCAAAGCATCGTTGTCGTCTAGCCAACTATTGCTTCTCGACTATCGCTACTCCTTAGTGATAAAGTAAAGCAATTACATGGCGTTGCATTTCATACAATAAGCGACAACCATATGGCTCCTGCCGATTGCCGATAACTTTCGGTTACAAAACATGATCATCTCATACAATATAGCATCACGTCTTGACCACATCACATCACAACATGCCTGCAAAAACAAGTTAGGCGTCCTCTACTTTGTTGTTGCAAGTTTTACGTGGCTGCTACGGGCTGAGCAAGAACCGTTCTTACCTCGCATCAAAACCACAGCGATACTTCGTCAAATAGACTCCGTTTAACCTTCTCAAGGACGGGCGTAGCCTTTTCGATTCAACTAAAGTGAGAGAGCAGAGACACCCGCCGGTCACCTTTAAGCAGCGAGTGCTCGGGCCGGTGAAACCAGTCTCGCGTAAGCGTCTGGCGTAACGTCGGTCGGGCAACTTCATCTCACAATACCGCTGAACAAAGTATGACATGCTGGTAGGTAGTATGACTTGTATCGCCCACAACTCACTTGTGTTCTACTGCGTGCATATGACATCAGCGCATAAAACCAGGCTCGGATGCCCTTTGTTGGGGAACGTAGTAATTTCAAAAATTTTCCTACGATCCGCAAGACCATGGTGATGGCATAGCGAGAGGAGAATGTCGTCCACGTACCCTCGTGAAGGCGAAAGCGAGCGTTATAACAACGCGGTTGATGTAGTAAATGCGTCTTCACGATCCGACCGATCAAGCACCGAGCGTCACGGCACCTCGAGATTACGCACGTTCAGCTTCGATGGCGATCCCGGACTCCGATCCGGCCAAAGTGTCGAGGATGAGTTCGTCGACCTGACGGCGTGGTGGCGATGTTGATGCTCCACCGATGCAGGGCTTCGCCTAAGCTCGCGATGATATGACTTCGGCGTGGGGCTTCGCCTAAGCTCCATGACGATATGACGAAGTGGAATATGGTGGAAGGGCACCGCACACGGCTAAGGAAGATATCCGTAGATCAACTTGTGTGTCATGGGGTGCCCCCCCGATATATAAAGGCCAAGAAGTGCGGCCAGAGGGGAGGCGCGCAGGAGAGTCCTACTCCCGGGGTAGGACTCCCCCTCTTCTAGTTGGAGTAGGATTGGGGAGGGAAAGAGGAAGGCGCGCCCCTCTCCTTGTCCTATTCGGACTAGAGGGGAGAGGCGGCGCAGCCACTGGCCGGCCCTTCCTCTTCTCCCTTGTGGCCCATGAGGCCCATATACCCCGGGGAGTTCAGTAACCCCGGTGTTCAGTAACTTCCTGTTTCTTTTCGGAACCTTTCCAAGTCAAACATAGGCTTCCAATATATCAATCTTTATGTCTCGACCATTTGAGACTCCTCGTCATGTCAAGTGATCACATCCAGGACTCAGACAACCTTGGTGCATCAATACTTATAAACTCATAATGAACTGTCGCCGAAGCGTTAAGCGTGCGGACCCTACGGGTTCGAGAACTATGTAGACATGACCTAGAACCATTCTCGGTCAATAACCAATAGCGGAACACTGGATGCCCATATTGGTTCCTACATATTCTCACAGATCTTTATCGATTGAACCGCATAACGACATCGTTGTTCCCTTTGTCATCGGTATGTTACTTACAGAGATTCGATCGTCGGTATCAATACCTAGTTCAATCTCGTTGCAGTGAATCTCTTTACTCGATTGGCCATACATCATCTCACAACTAACTCATTAGTTGTAATGCTTACAAGAGCTTAAGTGATGTATATTACAAAGAAGGCCTAGAGATACCTCTCCAGAGCAATCATGAGTGACAAAACCTAATCTCGAAATCGCCAACCCAACAAGTACCTTTGGAGACACACTGTAGTACTCCTTTATAATCACCCGATTACGTTGTGGCGTTTGGTAGTACCAAAGTGTTCCTCCGGTGGCAGGAGTTGCATAATCTCATAGTTATAAGAACATGTATGGGTCATGAAGAAAAGCATTAACATACTAAGCGATCAAGTGTTAAGCTAACGGAATGGGTCATATCAATCAGATCATTCAACTAATGATGTGACCTTGTTAATCAAATAACAACTCCTTGTTCATGGTTAGGAAACATAACCATCTTTGATTAACAAGCTAGTCAAATAGAGGCATACTAGTGACATCTTGTTTGTCTATATATTCACACATGTATTATGTTTCCGGTTAATACAATTCTAGCATGAATAATAAACATTTATCATGATATAAGGAAATAAATAATAACTTTATTATTGCCTCTAGGGCATATTTCCTTCACATAGGTCACCTGACAATTTGCCCCAAAATCCTCACGAGCTCTTCCCGACTTCCAATGGTATTTTAGGGAGGCTTTTAAGCCAAATGCCAGGCTGGCCCTTTATGAGTTTAAAGGGGTAAGTATTTTATGGTAGCGGAGATCATCTCCTCTAGCCATGTGTATGTGGAGGATGTAATCCTCAATCCGGAGACTCAAAAGATACATTGTTCAAATACATATGCCTCTATGTTTTACGGTTTTGAATCCTGCTTTGGAAATTCATGATCCGGCTAACTCATCGATGGCTTATAGGGGGTGTGCGGCGCCCTATCATTTGGTGTGCCCGTGATGTTGGATTTTTAGCGTGTTGCATTGCTTTGAAGAGCTTGCTTTCTTGGCCCATAGATGGACCTAAGCTGGTGCATCCTTTTCTTTCCATCGAATCCTTATGCGGATCGCATACCGGCTTGTGTCTTGGCGCCATTTTCAGCGCTCTCTTTTTGCCGTGGGAATTAGTCCATCTGACGAATTGGCCTTCTTACTTTTTTGATTCACGGGGCTCTAAGGCCTCCTGGTCAAATTCAGTTGATAGCTTTCTCTTTGGGTAGCTCTTTGTTGTGCCCTTCGCCGTATTGTACCCGGTCAATTTGAATACTTTGCTCCATCAGTCCACAGTGCATCTTCCTTGTTTTGTGACTTCCGCTTACCTTTTTAGGGCTACTGTGCGTTGGCGACGAGCCTTTCTGGATTATCCTACTGCAACAATTTGTCAGCGTGAGATCGTCGATTTGTTGTCTTCCTTGAGAGGTTGTTTACCCAAATTCATCTTGTTGAGACGGTGCTTTCTACGATAGTATGTTACGTTGTCCACGGTTATTCTGCTCTATGGCTGGGTCTCTGTTGAGCGGGACTTAGTTCAGGCGTTTACGTTGCCGTTTTGTTGCTTTTAGGATTTATCCTTCGTGGCGTCCGTTGTTCCTACGTCTTCATTTTCATACGTTGTATCCACCATGCTTATACATCATGGGATGAAGTGGTTGTCCGAACATCCTATAGGCGCTGGTTCAAGGTTATCTCCTACATGCATCCGTCCATACCGTCGATGTCTTGAATCGAAAGTGAAACCTTGCGTCGTGTAAGCTTTTTGATAGTGGCTCTACGAAGTGGGTGGTGGAGTGGGGCGTTGAATTTCTTAAATGCGTCGCATCCCAGCCTTCTGACCGTGAGTAGAGCCATGGCTCTCGGATAAAGAGAGAGACTTTTGGTGAGTTCGGAGGATGTGGCTGGCCAAAGGCGAGTCTTTGAAAGATGTCATGATAGTGAACTCCATAACTGTGGCTTAATCGGACCGATTAGGCGGTGCGGAGGAGTTGGTCCGGGAGAAGGTAGGCACCACAGAGTCGAGTCTTCGCCAATGAAGGACGGGGGATAGAGTTCGGCTCCGCCATGCGTGAAGTCGTAGCCCCAGGCGGTGTCCAACCACTGCGTCCTCAGGCGAGGAATCCGGCTCCGGATTGTGGGCGAGCGGATCTTTGAGTCTTGGCCTCAGGGCCTTTATTCCGGCTGTAAACCTAGATCCATGCCCATCGAGGCCTGATGCATGCGGCAGGCTGCGGCTCGAATCTGTCGAAGATCAAGTCTCCGCGGACATCGGCCATTATGGTCAAACTTCAAATCTGACCTGATGGCCGAGGCGTAGCTTTTGATCTTGTCCGGATGGCCGCCAGGTGTACTTGATTACGCTTCGCAGAATCTGAAGATCTGTCCGGGAGGAAAGTCTCACCACAGGACTGCGTCGTTCATTGATGATCGGAAGGCATCAGACCCTATCGGTGGCGACCACGGAGGAACTCTCAATAGAAAGCACCAATATCGATTGTCAAAACAGCCGGATCTCGGGTAAGGTGTCGAAGCTAATGCGTCTAGGCGGATGGTAACGAGGAGACAAGGGACACGATGTTTTTACCCAGGTTGGGGCCCTCTCGAGTGGGTAATACCCTACTCACTGCTTGATTAATATTTATGATATGGGTAGTACAAGAGTAGATCTACCACGAGATCATAGAGGCTAAACCCTAGAAGCTAGCCTATGGTATGATTGTTGTCGTCCTATGAACTAAAACCCTCCGGTTTATATAGAACGGAGATGAGTTAGGGTTACGCAGGTCGATTCTGGTGGTAGGAGATCTACATATCCAAGTGTCGCCAAGCTTGCCTTCCCGCCAAGGGAAAGTCCCCCATGGACACGGGGCCGAAGTCTTCAATCTTGTATCTTCATAGTCTTGGAGTCGGCCGTGATGATAGTCAGGCTATCCGGACACCCCTAGTCCGGGACTCCCTCACTCCCACACTTGCACTAGAGGCAATAATCTAAGATTACGACGGTAATGATTCTAACACCCATGGAGTCTTGGTCTTTGATCATGTTTTGCTAAATGAGAGAGCAGAATCAGTGAGTGCATAACATTCAGATCTGTATGTATCTTGCAAATATCATATGTCTCCTTCCTTGACTTGATCCGCCACAACGCTACGCTTGGAACGCACCAACTTACGACTCCTCCATTTAATATAATCATTATCCGGTTTGAGACTTAGAGTCATCCAGGATCAGTGTCAAAACTTGCATCGGCGTAACCATTTAGACTAGCTCTTTTTCACCTCCATAAGCGAGAAACATATCATGAGTCCTTTTTTAGGTATTTAAGGATGTTCTTGACCGCTGTCGATGATCCTCTCTGGATTGCTTTGGTACCTCCTTGCTAAACTAATAGCAAAGGCACACATCGAGCAGGTACTCGGCATTAAATACATGATAGAACCTATGCATTTTGAAGCATAGAGAATGACCTTCATTTTTCTCTCTCTGTCTTACTACGATGGTGAACATTGAGTCGACTCAACTTCACTCCTTGTAACACAGGCAAGAACCGTTATTGCTTGATCCATTTTGAACTTCTTAAAAACTTTATCCAAGGTATGTGCTTTGTGAAGAAGTCCAATTAAGCGTCTTGATCTATCTCTATAGATCTTGATGCACAATATATAAATAGCTTCACGAGGGTCTTTCATTGAAAAATTCTTATTCAAGTATCCTTTTATGCTATTCAGGAAATTCGGTATCATTTACGATCAACAATATATCATCTACATATAATAAAATACTTTCTGATTGCTCCATCACTTTCTTGTAAATGACAAGCTTCTCAAAGATACATATAAAACCATATGCTTTGATCACACTATCAAGCATATATTCTAACTCTATGAGAGGCTTCGACAGTCCATAAATGGTCATTTGGATCTTGCATACTTTGTTAGCACCTTTTGGATAAATAAAACATACAGTTGCATCATATACAACTCTTCTTTAAGATATCCATTAAGGAATGCAGTTTTGACATCCATTTGCCAAATTCATAATAATCATAAATCACGGTGATTGCTAACATGATCGAGGGCGGACTTAAGCGCCGCTTCTGGTGAGAAAGGTCTCATCATAGTCAACTCCTTGAACTTGTGAAAACCTTTCACAACAAATTAAGCTTTATGAACATTAATATTACCCGTCGGCGTGGGTCTTGATACGAAGATCCATTTATTCTCTATGGCTTGCCGATCATTCGAGCGAGTCAACCGAAGATCCACACTTTGTTCTCATACATGGATCACATCTCGGTTTTCATGGCCTCAAGCCATTTCATGGAACTTGGGCTCAACATTAATTCCTCATAGTTAAGTAGGTGCGTCATGGTCCAAGTAACATGGCTTCAGAAAGGATTACCGTACCACTCCTGGTGTGGATCTTACTCCCTGAATTGACCTCACAGGTTCGGTAGTAACTTTTTAGAAGTTTCATGGTCATCATCATTAGCTTCCTCGCACATTTGGTGTAGGAATCCGCAGGAACTGATTTACGTGATGATCTACTTTCCTATAAGGGGCGGGTACAATTACCTCATCAAGTTCTACTTTCCTCCCCACTCACTTCTTTAGAAGAAACTCCTTCTCTAGAAAGGATCCATTCTTAACAACGAATATCTTGCCTTGGATCTATGATAGAAGGTGTACGAGCAATCTCCTTTGGGTATCCTATGAAGACACATTTCTCGATTGGGTTTCGAGCTTATCAGGTTGAAGTGTTTTCACATAAGCGCCATAGCCCCAAACTTTCACGAAGCGACAACTTGGGTTTCTTGCCAAACCACAGTTCATATGGTGTACCGTCTCCAGCAGTTTAGATGGTGCCCTATTTAAGCGTGAATGCAGCCGTCTCTAAAGCATAACCCCAAAGCGATAGCGGTAAATCGGTAAGAGACATCATAGATGGTACCATATCTAATAAAGAAGTACGATTCTGACGTTCGGACACACCATTACGCTGTAATGTTCACGGTGGCGTGGAAGTTACCAAAAACTATTAAGCATTGTTTCAAATGAAGACCAAACTCTTAACTCAAATATTCTCCTCCACGATCAGATCGTAGAAACTTTATTTTTCTTGATACGATGATTTTCCACTTCATTACGAACTTCTTTGAACTTTTCAAATGTTTTAGGACTTATGCTTCATCAAGTAGATATACCCATATACGCCTGTAAGTGCATCTAGTGCATATAGTGATTTTGGTGTATTGAAGACTTATAGGTTAAGGAACTAATTCGTTTGTGAGTGTACACAGGTCTATAAGTCTATGAGGAGTTTGATATTTAGAGAAAGTTGACCCTAAAAATGAAGTTCTTCAATTTGAAGACTTTGATAATACGAAGACTTTACGAAGACTTTGAAAGTGAAGAAATTGGTGTGACCTTGAAGACTTGGTATTCATTTGAGGAACATGAAGCGTGAAGACTTTTGTTTTCGTAGTTTCATTTTCTCTTTCTTGAGTCATAGAAACACCGTCTTTGTTAAAAAGGAGGAGAAATACTAAAAAAATTTCCATGTGATGCTCAACTCAAAATCCTACACCTACCAATCCCTTGAGTGAAGCCTTTGGAAATCTCATGCAGTTCGATCAATTTCTTGATGTGAGAGCGAAGTTCTTACAGTCGTTGAGAATTTATTCGGCTGAGAGTTAGGAATTCGCTTGTCGCGGATTGCCTACGATGAAACATATGATATACTGAGGAATTTGAGAGTCAAATTTCCGACCGATTTCTTGTCTTGCTTGCCACTGTGTTCCCAAAATATCTTATCCACCTAACGGTCATATCATTGAAGGGCATTTATGTCTTATCATGTCGGGCTGCTCCCTAGGCTATAAATAGCCGCCCCCTACAACCACTAGCTGGTTGGCTGCTCGAGAAGAACTTGACACTTGTCATTTGGAAGCAACCCATCCTCTGAGGACTTTGGCGAAAATCATCAAGTGAGAAAAAACCAAAAACCAACCCTACAAACCCAAAGTGATTGAGCATCATGAAGAAATTGATCTGCGTGGATCCGGCTTGTTACCTTTGGCATGTGCTTCTTCGAACGGTTAGGCGTCATGGTCTAGAAACATCAAGAGGAATTGTGGATGGCAGGGTGACCAAATCTGTGAAGGTTTGGAAGTGGCTGAAGACTTACCACAGTGATTGGGCCAGTGCAGTATTACCTTAGTTCAAGGAGAATCTGGTGAGGACTTGGTGTCTGAGCTGCGTGCTCAATGGCCAGTGTCCGGGACTGTGTGTCCTCGAGGTTTAAATACTCGGCCGCTCCAACAGGGCGTACTGGCTGAGAAGACGGTTGGAACTGGTCTACAAATCATTGTCTTCACCAACCTACTTGGTTCTATTTCCTCAACCCTTTCATTTCCTCATTCTTGTGTTGAGTGTTTGTTCATATCTGTGTTTGAAGACTTTGGTGAAGACTTTCTCAATTTCCTCAGTTCAATTTCTTGATCTGTTTGTCTTCATCTTGTGTTATCCTGTGATTAGCGCTTTACGTACTACTTGATTGTCTTCATTTCATCATGATGACTATCGTGTGATACAGTTATGCTTACTTAAGTACTTATTCAGCTGCAAGTAGTTCTTAAGCTAAGGAATTTCCTCACGGCAAATTCCTCGTTGAAGAATTCATAAAATACGCCTATTCACCCCCTCTAGTCGATATTGCACTTTCAATTGGTATCGAGCAAGGTACTCCTTGTTACATGTGATTTTAGTTTAACCACGGAGTTTAGTTATGTCGACCTTGAGTATAGATCAAGGTCTCGGCGAGGGTGTCCTACCTTGATGGGGCGGACTACCCCTCTTTGGAAGAACAAGATCGAATGCATCTTGAAGCAATTAACAACGATCTACGGTATGTTGTGGAAAAAGGTGTTTCCCTTGTCACACCTTCTCGGAATGAATCTTGATGTGAAGAGATTCAAGCAACTCGATTCTCAAGCGAAGAATATCATATGTGGCCATCTGAGCAAAGTTCAATATGGAAGAGTGAGTGCTTTGGAATACTGCCAAGCTCATACGGGACGGGTTGTCCAAAGTAAATGAAGGTGTCTCAACTCAAGCGTGACTCTCGAGTTGATGTTCTTGGAATCTCTTCAACGCTTCAAAGACTCGAACAGCGAAAATGTTCAACAAACCTTGATCGCCTCATGACATCTCAAATGAGCTTCAGCACTTGGTGCTGACATCACCGACCAGCGAAATTGGTGAAGAAATTATTAAGATAACTTGATTCCTCATTTGATACTCTGTGCGATGATACAAACGAGAGCTGACTACAAGTCTCTTGATCCTGCCGATATCCTCGAAAGCTAAATACTCACGAGTTCCAGCTTCTTTGAAAGAGATCTCTATGGTTACGGCTATGGAAAAACACGTGCCACGAAGGCCAAGGCTGTGTCCGAATCTGAGTGTGAAGACTACTGGTAGTAGCCTTGGAGATCCTGAAAGAATTAGGGCAGGAGGGCCTATGCTGCCGTGAAGAAATTCAGAAATTCTCAAGGCATTGTTAACTTTGGAAAATCCTCAAGGCAGTGATTCCTCATCTAGTGACTATAAGAAGACTTTGTCACAAATAGAAAAAACCTGGTCACTACATCCAAAGATTGTCCTCGATTGGGAAAAGGAATTAAAGAAGAAAAACACAAGGATTACAGTTCGATGGCGAAGAAGAAGAAGAAATCATTGAAATCTTCATCATCAAAATCCTCAAAGCCTTCTTCTCACAAGAAGAACAGCTCCAAAAAACTCGGGCATTCATTGGCAAGAAATGGACTTCACGAAGCTGAATCGAGGAACATGAGGAAGGAGGAGAATCTGAAGAATCCGAATCTGGTGTGGCTAGTCGGCTTCTTCTCACCTTTCATTAGCAAGTCCATCTTCAACTTGAAAAGCCCGGCCCAGCAGACAAACACGATGAGATGATGATGACTACTCCCACCTATTGCTTCATGGCAAAAGGTGCCAAGGTACTCAATTTCACCTCCTCAGAATCTAGTGAAAATGAATCGATGAGGATCTCAAGCGGCTACTCTAAACTTGCTAAGATTGCTATAAAACAACAAAGGGCTTTTGAAAAGGTTCAAAACATGCTAGATAAAAGTGATGATATGTTAGGTGAAGAAAATGGATCGCTTTCAAAATACATTGAAAATCTTGAGAGACTTGATCTAGGCTTGACAGCCTTCAAGGTCATCATAACACTCTCTTATCGATCATGAGAAACTTTCTTATGAATTTCTTCAAAGAAAGCAAGATCTTGAGAAGCTAGAGTGAGTTATGAAGATCTTCGAAGGGCCTTGATTCATTACTTGCTCAACAAATCAAGCGCTTCTCAAGAAGAATTTGTTCCTCCATGCTTAAGTGCATTGAGCGTTAATCTGCTAATTCTTCACCTGAATGTTCAAATGCTTCAAACTGTTACAAATTCTTCACTGCTCTCTGCTATCACTAATTCCTCATCGAGGACATTGCTAGTATCCTTGACGATCACGAAATTTGAAGGAATTGTACATGACGGGCATGTACAAAGCCTCAAAAGGGCATCGAGACTCTTTGTGATGTGCTTAAAAGCGGATCCTCAAGCAGGAACCCTAGGAAAGAGGTTATTGCGAGAGAAAACTCAATCTTGATGGAACATCTTTGGAAGCTGACGGTATCCCAAAACCTCATGGAGTTCTTTGCAAAGGGACCTCCAGTTGATCCATCTAACTTATCTGGCTTTACATGCAATTTCCTCATTCTTGCGATGAGTCATTTGACTCCAACTATAAAGCTATTCAAAAATCAGAATGGTGAAGTATTTGCTAGATATGTTGGCACTAAGCTGAGAGCAGTTCCCCTATGAAGAAAATCTGGGTTCCCAGAAGTGCCTTGAAAGTCTTCAGTTGAATGTCCTCATGACACCACCGGTGAAGAATAGGAACCCCAGATCAAATTCTTCATATGGACCAAATTCTTCATATGGATCCAAGTCCACATACGGACAAAATTCCTCACGTGGATCAAATTCCTCAAAAGGATCAAAGTCCTCATATGATTATCATCGTGCTAACAACTTTCATCTCATGAGGGTAGAGCTAAGGAGCTATGAATATGTGCATTATTCTTCAAACCAATATGTTCATATGTCCTCGAAGAATTTCTCTGCTTATTCATATGCTTACCTAACCCCTCTTATGTGAAGCGAAATGGTTTGGCCTCTATGCCACCATTCTCGTATAGTGCTTTCATGATGATAGAACTCTTTGCCACCTTAGGATGTGGGTGGTGAAGAAAAGAACTAATCTCTTCTGCGGGGTCAGGTCTCGGGCGTGCCTTAACGTCTGAAGAATTTCTTTGGGGCACGGCAAAAATGCACGAAAGGGCGCAGGCTAATCATGATGAAATGAACTTTCATTTCCACGTCCTCTCCTTGCTCCAGTTGATCTTGGTAGTGAAATTCATCGATGAACTTGATATCATATTCTTCATGATGAAGTATATGAGATCGTAAGTTAATACTAATTCATCTGGGGATGATCAACCCAAAAGCCAGCAGAGTGGGTTCTCGATAGTGGATGTACAAATCACATGTTGGTGACAAGAATCTATTGATGGATGCTCCTTATCACCGTGTCATCTGAAGCATATCATCTTCTTTGACAAAGGCAAAAGTCGGTTATTAGGTCTTGGTAAAGGTTGCTATCTCTAAGGACATGCACATGGACAAAGTCATGCTTATTGAGTCCTTAGGATACAACCTCATGTCGATCTCAATGCTTTGTGATCTTGATATGGTTGTTATCTTTGGCAGTGATGTCGTTGTGTTGTGATTATGGGCTGACAATTCCAAAAGTCTTGAAGGCTTTAGGAGAGGAGACTTGTATATTGTTGACTTCTCCTGAGGACCACAACCAGCCGTGTGTCTACTTGCAAAAGCTTGAGAAGGTTGGCTATGGCATCGTGACTTGGTCACACGGGCATGAGGAATTTACTGCGCTTGCGAAGAAGAAGCAAGTCATTGGCATTGAGAATGTCAAATTCCTCAAGGATCCTTATCACGAACTGTGAAATGAAGCATCCAGGCGAAGACTATCATGACCACTACTCGTCCCTTGAATTGCTTCACATGGACCTCTTTGGTCCCAATCATTACTCAGTTTGTCGTTAATGATGCATCTCTATGTAGCTGTTATTGTTGATGATTACTCTCGTTACACATGGGTTTACATTGTTGCTTACAAAAATCAAGTGCAGGAAGTCTTCAAGCGATTTTCCTCGAGGGCTTCCTAACTTTGGTGTGAAGATCAAGCACATCGGGGAGTGACAATGGGCCTGGGTTCAAGAATTCCGGTCTTGATGACTATCTTGATGAACTTGGTATTACTCATGAGTTATGCTGCTCCTATACTCCTCAGCAAAATGGCGTCGTGGAGGCGAAAAACAGAACTCTTGTTGAGATGGCTACTTTTTATGGCAGATGAATACAAAGCGCCTAGTCGTTTACGGATTGAAGCAATTGAAACTTCGTGCCACATCATCAACAGTATATCTTCACAAATTCTTCAAGAAAACTGCCTATGAACTCCTCCTTTGACAAGAAACCTAATGTAAGTTATTTCAAAGTCTTGATTGCTAAATGCTGGATTAGAGATCCTCATCACAACTCTAAATTTGCACGAAAGCACATGAAGGTTTTATGCTTGGTTCGGAAAGGACTCCTTTACCTCTGAGTCTTCAACATCACTCTTCACAAGATTGTTGACCTTGTAGATGTCTTGATTCGATGAAACTAATGGCTCGCAAAGAGCCTCTATACGTGTTAGGCGAACCGGGACACGAGGTTCTACTCGAGTTCAAAACAAGCTGAGGATGTCATTCCCTCTTGAAGAAACTCTTTGAAGAATTCATTCACTGTCGCGAAGAGCGTCGGTGATGCACGACGAAGATGCTCTGAAGAAAATGGTGCTGAGGAAAATGATCAAATTCCTCGGCGACAACCAGCTCATCCTCGCGTTGCAAAAGAAGTGCAAGTGGAGAAGATCATCGATGACATTAAAGCGCCCGAGTCCTCTCCTGCGCAAAAGCTTCACATTTATCTAACTTTTGTGGGCACTATGCTTTTGTCTCTATCCACGAGGCCACTAAGGTAGATGAAGCATTTACGGGCAAGGTGGATTAGAGCCATGCAAGAAAAATTACATCGATTCGAGGCTCAACAATATGCGGGAACTGGTGAGCGTCCGAGATCCTGCATAAGCATAATATCATTGGCACAAAATGGATCTCTGTAACAAGCAAGATGAAAATGGTCTTGTGGTGAGGAATAAAGCCGCGACTAGTAGCTCAAAGGCTACGCAGGTTGAAGGAATTGATTTGATGAAACTTTTTGCACAATAAGCTGGACTTGAGTCTATTAGCATATTACTCACCTATGCTAACCATCACAATATCACTTTATATCAAATGGATGTGAAAAGTGCATTCCTCAATGGTAAGCTTGAGGAAGAAGTATATGTTACTCAACCCCGGGTTTTGAAGATCCAAAGAATCGACAAAGTCTTGAGACTCAATAAGGCCCTCTATGGCCTCAAGCAAGCCCCTCGAGGCGTGGTATGATACATTGAAGGAATTCTTTGTGAAGAATGGCTTCACACCGGTTCACTCGACCCTACTCTCTTTACTAAATCTTATGATGGTGAAGCTGTTTATGTGCCAAATATATGTTGATGATATTATCTTTGGCTACATTGACCAAGCGTTATAGTGATGAATTTGCCTATATGATGAGTGAAGAATATCAAATGTCTATGATGGGAGAGTTGAAATTCTTCTTAGGTCTTCAAATTAAATCAACAACACAATGGCATATTCATATCTCGGGAGAAATACCTCAAAGATGTCACGAAGAAATTTGGCATGCAAGATTGCAAAGGTGTGAAAATTCCTATGCTATACTTATGGCCATCTATGCAGCTGATGAAAATGGTATTGACTTGATCACTAGGTATACCGCTCCATGATTGGTTCTTTATTGTACTTATGTGCATCTAGGCCAGATATAATGCTTAGTGTTTGCATGTGTGCCCGATTTCCAAGCTACACAGAAGGAATCACACCATAAGGCTGTGTAGGCATATTCCCGATATCTAGCTCACACACCAACACTAGGATTATGGTACCCCAAGGGCTCTACTTTTGATCTCATTGGATATTACGACTCTGACTATCTTTGGTGATCGTGTGGACATAAGTCAACATCTGGTACTTGTCATTTCCTCGAGACGATCTTTGGTACTGCATTGGTCCTCGAAGAAAGCAGAACTGCGTATCCTTTCTCTACTCTGGAAGCTGAATACATTCTTTGCTGGCTCGTGTTGTGCTCAATTGCTATGGATGAAGCAAACTCTCAAGGACTACGGCATCAACGTGAAGAATGTGCCTCTCTTATGACAATGAGTGCCATCAAGATTACTCACAACCAGTTCGACACTTTCGAAGACCAAGCACATTCAAATTCGTCATCATTTTCTTAAGTGATCATGTGTTGAAGGCGACATCTCCGCCGAGCGCGTGAAGGCGAAGAACAGCTAGCTGATATCTTCACTAAACCCTTGGATGAGAAGAGATTTAGCAAGTTGCGGTGTGAGCTAAATATCTTAGAATCTTGAATGTTCTTTGAAAAGGACACACATCCTACACTTATGCAAAATTGATGACTTAGATGTACAACTTATGTGAAAAGCGTTTTTCTTCAATCAATGAAGAATAACACTCTAAGTGTGAAGAAATTAATGAAGAATTTGATTCGAGGAACCCTCGACAATTGTATGCGGTGTAAGAAATCATCATTCTTATCTGATTGGGTCACGCCACCACCAAAGTTGAAAATCTTCAATTTGAGTTTTCCTCAGTTTGAAATTCTTCAGTTTTTCAAATTCTTCAACTTTACAAAATCTTCATTGTTTCCGTCGTCTTTCTTCATTGGCTATATATATATATATGGGTTTATGTCCTCTACAACATTCACTTATGGCTATTTCTTCAAATCAGCTTTTTTACGCTAAGAGAATGTGATGGACCCTTCCCCTCTATGCTATACTCAACCCAATCCATTCACAAATTCTTCATATCGTTCTATTTGAAACTGGTTCAAAATCTTCCTTTGTGTCCTTGTCAGTTGAAGAAATTGTGAAGCGGAACTTTACTGATCTTATCCAAACTTTCGGTTTGCCGCTCAAAGCCGTTCCGCATCACGATGCATTATTTCATTCACCACGATCATACGATCTCCACTACGATACGTGGGTGACACATGTCGTGAAGAGGAAATGGTCGGGGACATGTTAGTCCTAAATCTTGAGCGTCCGTTTTTCACGTGTCTCTAAATACCCTCTTCCCTTCCTCACTTCTTTTTACTCTTCACCTCTCTCTCCGCTCGAGCTCCTCAAACCCTAAGCGCCGCCCGCTTCTCCATCGTCGCCCGGTGAAGGAAAAGCTTCCTTGCCTCGACCTCGTCGCCCGACGTTACTCGCCTTGAACCGCGAAATCCTCACTCACTTGCCCGTTATTAGCTGTCTTCCTCCGCCAAGTTAGGGGCGTGGAAGATCACGAGCAGACGAACTTCCCAGCTGTTGCTTCTCAGGTTAAATGTGTTCTTCACTTTGGAGTAATTAAAAGTTACTTTTATTACTACTTTGATTCTCAAACCTTCTTGAAAAATAAAGGTGTTTATTCTTCAAATCTTCACACATATGAACACCTCAAATCTCTTGATTCGTTTCTCTAAGCAATGATTTTCTTCAAGATTCCTCCAAGTT
>JAHIAM010016816.1:0-16266 GCA_021605205.1 Aegilops longissima
TTCTGACCCTTTAGGAGTAGAGACGATCTTTGCGGTTTAGTGTCGGTAAGAGAACTCACAAAACAGACACATGCTATGTAATGAGAATTTTGTGTAGCTCAACAACAAGCTCTTTGATCATAGTATAATGTGTTTTCCGTAGTCTTCCTTGTCCTCGCTCTGTTATTGTGCTTCCTTTATTACTGCATTTGACCACTTCCTAGAGTTTATGTGCCATTAGTCACCACAGTCATCTTTGCTCATCCAACATAGAGTATAATCGGTTCCATTGCGCATTATGGTGTTTTTTCTCTGAGTAATGCTAGACGTACGTAAACTAACATAAGGTTTTTACGTAAAAGAAAACATGGATACTCACTATTGGATCGAGGGGTGGAGGGCCCACACCGTGAAAATCAAGGGGGGGATTTGTTAGGCAGGTTACGAGGATTGAGTAGATGCATTAGTAGGTGTAGCAATTTCATTTTCTCTGCTAGGAGTGCACATGTCGGCCCTTTTGTGCGATGACACATATCAGTCCATGTAGTTGAGATATTTGTGTTTTAGTTTTAGTTTGGTGGAAGAACCTTTTGAAAGTGGGAGTATGTATACACACTACATTGAGCGCAACCCCAGAGGGCTGAAGATGATTTCGTTTCTCGGTCCAAGGAGAAGGTTCGAGGCTTGCATCTATCGGGCCAAATAGATTATTTAATTATTCCACGAGCATTCATGGATGTACTTTTTTTTGTTAAGGTAATATGTCCCTACACATCTCTACAAAGCAATAACTCTTTAGTTGTACATTGGTGGGTGACATATTAACTTGCACTCATCTATCTCAGAAGTTGGCTTGGGCATTTGTGTTAAACGTGTTAACTTCGCAGTTGTACTGATCTTGTTTTTTGGTGATGCCTGTTATGTGTTGGTAAAGTATTCATGACAAAACTATTTACTGTTATTTTGTCCACATATATCAATGCCCCTCCTACCCACAAATATGAGGGACGCGTGCCACCAAGAGACAAAAGTTCCCGTCCGTTGTGTAATGCCCTTATGTGGGACTAATGTTTAGATTTTTTTCCCACACTGCATAACAAACATGACACTATTGTGGAGTCCTAAGTACTTTTCTCCAAGAATGGAATTCGGAGGGTGGAGGGGGGCTACTTGGAATCCCTTGTGCTATGCAAGACATTAGGTGCACGTGTCTAGTATATCTATGCTTGACATGTACTACCATTTTCTTAGCTTGACACCATTAACCTTCTTTTAATCTTGATGAATGAGTTGCTTGGAAACACTTCGGCTGACCCATAAACGAGGATCTCACCAAAAAGTAGAAATTTGCACTTTCATCTAGAGTATAACACCAGTCATGTAAGTCACATGTGTAATGCAACTTCTAGATGTTATTTGAAAATTAAAAATGATAGGAAAAGTTGTTAGGTGAGTTTCGATGAAGCACTAATGTCTGAGCAATGCTATGTGCACTTCTTCCATTTCCATAAAGTTGGGCTCCCTGTCTAGCAGAGAGGACGCACAATGATGTAGCTTAAGTATACATGACTATCTCCTTTACTTATAGGGAAGAATGCCAATGGACATGAGTACCTAAGGGTATCTTTTATGCCGCCGGGAGGGAGGGGTGGGGATGTGGTAAAGTGAGATCGTGCCTCATGTTTCCTCACTTCGGTACCATATTGTATTCGCAACCTATCTTTCACACAGAACAAAAATAGGTTTTGCCAAATGTTAGATTCTGGGTGGTATCTAACCTTGTTAAATGCTTTGGAATCTCTGGAGCTACTAGGTTTTGCCAACAATTAAAATGCTATTTTAGTACTTCTTGTTCCGGTTCTTACCATATGCAAAGACTACTTTATTGCACCAACTTATATACTAGAGCGCAAAGTTGCCTCTAGCAACCATAAAATAAGCTGATGACTTACTTAGTAAATGGTTTTACTAGCTTGTTACCGAGGATTGTGTATGGAAAACCATCTTGCACAAAAAATATTTAGTCCCGAAAGCTACATCTAAAGCAAGTTGGAAGCCTAGGGATCATATTTTTGGGCATGACCCTTGGCGGCAAAGAGAGATCTTTTTCATTTTCGTTCGTTCTTGTTCGAGGATAATTCCGATATTTTCTTCTGGGGGGAGAAGTTATTGGGAAACTCTACTATCCGGAACACTATCCAACATCGTACTAAAGTTCTTGCAATAAGGATGATACTCTTGTGCAAGTTCTAAGCTCCTCCCCATCGGATCACTACTAGGAAAAAGGCTACCACAGTAGCGCTGGAAAACTGGCTAGTAGTAGCGTGGGTTCCCACACTACTACTATCGCGCTACAGCTAAGCGTTAGTAGTAGTGCTTCCTTAGTAACACACGCTACTAGTATCTAGGATACTAGTAGCGCTTCTAATAACACACGCTACTAGTATCTAGATACTTGTAGCGCACGTTTTCTAACGCTGCTACTAACAAATTATGAATTAAAAATCCACAAATTTCATTTTATGTATTACACATCATTACAAATCCAAGATTTATAGTAAACTAGGAGCATTAGAGCATATCCAGACACCTACAGCTCTTGCCAAGTCAATTATTCCCGATTAGTGCAAACAGAATTACAAGCAAACCAAAATGCATAGAAACACCAAACTGTGGCATCCTATATCTCCAAATGATCTGCTCCGCTGCATCTTTGCAAGCGTCTTCACGATAAGCAAATCTACATGAAAAAGTCAACTTAGCATCCAGATTTTATCCATTGCCTGGCCATGTTCAAGAAGCACTAAATTTAGAACATTTCTACTGTAAATACATGAGGCATCGGGACAGAAAACAAAAGATGAGCAATATAATATGAGCAGAATAAAAAGGAGTTTGGACTATAGCATGGTTAACAATAAAACTAGAAGCAACATGCACACTTTGCCGCACCGACTCATGAGTCCAGCATAAATTTTGCACGTTGCACCAAGATGTATTGCAAAAAGCCTCCATATAAGAAATTACAATTTGGCTAATTTGGATATATAGAAACAATGCATACATCCCCTTCTTGGTACAATAAACACACTGTTTCATCTCAAACGACAACCATTTAGTTTAGATTAAAGGATAACTTTCAGAAAAATAATTAACCCTTAAAACCTCTTAACAAAAAAATACATTGTCACTATAGAGTAACTTGGAAAATTTCAAATTTTCAAACATGTTATCTGAAATGGCATTACTTTTTTGGGCATAGCTAAAACTACAAGCTTAATACTACTGAAATTCTAAAATCTATTTGTATGTGTTCGATCAGAAGTAGTTTGGTTTTGTTCATAGGTTGTCCCCTGTTTTGTCATTCCACCTAACTGAAAGAGATTGTAATTGGGTCAACAAATGGCATACATTTTTCTAGGTAGACAAACCTATTTTGTTGAAACTCTGAACTTTGTAGTTCAGTAGCCATTGTGTAGGTGTATTTCAATCTTATGGCTTTTTTGCCTGAGATTCCTATATACTGCTTAATTTCTTCTTAATTCCCCGTGTTTACTACCACCTTACCACTAGATTTGATATGTTTTTATTTTGTTCCATTTAATATTGATTCAGCTATATTATGGGTGGCTTTGGCATTTTTCCCTTACAATCGTTTGTCTGACAATTATGGGGTGTGCCTCTTTCACACTAATGTTCATTGCAAACTAATCATGAAATTCAATTACTTCAAGTCTTTACTTACAACATGATTTACCTCCAATTCGTTGCTCCTTTTGTTTCATCACAAAGCAATGAAGTTTAGTAGCATAACTTCTAGTAGTATTAAGAAAATGTGCAATTGAAATCCAAACCTTTGTTTACTAATAACCAGTAGCAAAGTTCGGGTTTTGTGAGAAGAAAAGTGAACCAAAGGCTATAGTACTATTAATAGGATACTGTGTTGCTTCCAGCCCATGGATAAGAATGTTTCAGTCGCTGCAGAGATAGCTGAACAGATGAAGTTGACGTAAAATCTATGGTCACCTACTGCTTGAAGATCAAGTTCGACAGTAGTCAGTTTGCAAATTTGGTAGCATTCAATTTTGTAATAGTGATTTCTGAAAAATAATAATCATGCCGCTGGTTACTTAGTGCTCAGTGGCATTCAGTTACGTCCAAACGAATTTTATTTGTAATCTTAAGATGGCATTTGTTACTACTACATGGAATCTAGTATTTATTAGACCGCTTTGTTATTCCATGGTTACCAAAAATTCCTTGTGTAGAAAATCAACCAGTGACCTATGTTTCTTACGGTTACTAAAAATGCCTCCTACAGAATTGTGATAGTGGCCTATGTTACTTAAATCAATCACGTACCATATTTCATTTTTAGTAGAGAACCGGTGTACTCAGTCCAATGTAAACAGCAATATATCTAAGGCAAAATACCTGAACTATAGAAAGGCAGACTTATATCTGAAAAAATCAAGAACGCCTCAGTACTGTAAGATTACCTGATTAGCCGTAAAATTACAGCAAGAGGCGCTCTGTGGGTTGCTCGCCTACAGGCACTAGTGCAGAACCGACCTTTAGTGCCGGTTCGTAACGGCCTTTAGTGTCGGTTCAGCACCCGGCACTAAAGAGTGGGGACTAAAGGTCCCCCCCTTTAGTACCGGTTCGTCACGAACTGGCGCTAAAGTGTCACCACGTGGCACGAGCCAGGCCCGGGTGCGTGTAGGACATTAGTACCGGTTGGTAACACCAACCGGTACTAAATGTTCTTGAGGGGGTTGGCTTTATTTTCCATTTAATTCTTTTTTGTTTACTGGTATTTCACGATACTACAAATTGTACACGTTATGCATATATATAAATAGATTTTCTCGTACGTAGAACCGCATATATATATAAATATATATCATCGAATGTCTCACAACGAACACCATTAATTATTCACACATACACATGTATATACATATACAATTTCTCTTACATGTTGCCTTGGTGCCTTCGGAGCACGATGACAAGTGGTTCATGGGGGCGGTAGCGGGTAATAGTATTCTCCTTTGGGATCTATGACCTGGTCAAGCAAAAATCCGGCTATTTCCTCTTGAAGTGCTAGTATGCGGCCCGCTGGTAGGAGCTTATCCCGCACCTCTCTGAACTATTAAGAAGGAGATCTATATGCATGTGTATTAGTTGTGTGACTAGATATCGATAATGGTGTGAATAGTGTTCTGACAAACGTACCCAGTTCTGTCTTTGAGATCTGCTCCTTTCGGACGCCATCATGTGAATGTTCTCGCAAATGTAGAATGCTCATAGATCATTCCCCTGCGCCTGCTTCAGGGCCTTTACGAGAATGAAATTGAATCAGATAATGATTAATCAAGCATGATAATTAATTAATGATATTGAAACAAGAATTAAAGAGATGGTAGCTAGCTAGTATTACTTAATTACTTACCTTTGGTCGATGCCAAAACAACTTTTTTCCCATTTGCCTGGAGTCACCTTGATGAACTTTGCCCAAGCCCTGCCCGCCGGCAAAGAAAATTAATAAAGAGGTTATTAAATAGTTCATATCAGGAAATGACGAACTAATAATAGGCCGAGATATAGTTAATAATGATTGAAATTACCTGTTGACTATCCCCTTCACGATGGTGTAGTCTTTATCTTCTTTAAGTAGTGAGTCCAGTACTTCAACTGTTCCTTTGTCAACTTTAATGTCTAACAAGATCCAGTGAAAACTGCATGCGCACTTGCATGTCTTAATTAAGCGGGCATGTGCATAAAATTAATCAACTACCGTAAACCGTATACACTTAATTATTAACATCTAGCTAGCTAGTAAGCAAAAACAGAATTTGTAGTACAAGACAGTGTGACTCACAGGAAGTTGTAAGGAAGTAGTATATCTTCATTGGTATTGAGGGGCTTCAAGAACTCTAGCATGCTTTCCTCTACACTTGCTTGATAAATTGGAAGATTCCATGTATACTCATTAATGGTATTTGGGTCAATGAACCCAATGCCATAGTGTCCAGATTTTTTCATTTCATACATCTTCATCCTTCATATAATACCACAAAAAAGAATATAGTGAGGATAATTACATGTAATGATTGATCAAAATGATCACTACATAGCTAGCTTGAGACTTAAATTACAGAAAGAAATCACTTACAGACAATAGCAACTGACGATAGACTTGTCGAGTGCGTCTGGATTGTATAACTGAAATAGTTCTGAATACTCAACGGGCAGAGCTTTCTCATGGAAGTAATGCTCATGCTTGACATTCACCATGAGGGACTCTCGATTGGAAATCTTGGTAATGTTCATGTACCATTGATGCAATTCATATATTATCGTTGGGAGGTTCTTGACCTTGTCTGGCTCGACCAAAGGTTGGCCCCGGACATATTTCCGTTTTATTTCCTCCTCTCTAAGTCGAGGCATGGGCTCGATTTCGAGGAGTTGTCCAACAGTGATCTTGAGCATTTCAGCCTGCATTATATGCTCCTCGGTTATTACCACATCGCCCAGCTGGGAACGTTAACGGTTTGCCCACAATAAAATTGGGCACGCGTACTCTCATGTGTTGTTGGCACAACAAGCGGGGGGATCGATTGCGCCGCCTGTTCTCCCAGCTGGGGAACGGGTTTCCCGCATTTTTTGCCAGCTGCTTGTTGGCTCGAGCTCGAGCTCGCTTCCTTCTGTAGACGTGCTCGATGTAGCTTCCTGATTTGGCGCTCATAGTCTGAGTCAACAGGCTTGGGAGCTGGTGCTCTAGCCATATGAATGAAGTGGTCAATCGTTTTCTCAGGCACTTTCTTCTTTGGCGGCGGTGCCGGTTTTGGTCCAAAATGGGCGTCCACTTGGGCCTGCACTATGGCTGCATTTTGCTCCTCAGTCATGTCGTAAGGCCTCTGAGGAAGAGGAGCGAGGCTTGGACCATATTTATATCACTTGTCTCCGCCTGTACCTTCTTGTACTACCTCGACTCGTACTGCTACGCACCATAGCTGTGGTGTGTCTATTCTGTGATTGCTTAGACGGCGGAGACGGCTGGTGTGGCTGACGCTGTGCCGGACTTGAAGCAGGAGGAGTGGCCTGATGCTGTGTCGGATTTGAAGTAGGAGTCTGCTCATGCGTTCGGGGACTTGGAGGAGGTGGCGGACTTCGAGAAGGAGTCGGCTCACGCGTTCATGGACTTGGAGGAGCGGGAGTCTGCTGACTCGGTGGCGGACTTCGAGGAGGAGTCGGCTCACGCGTTCGTGGACTTGGAGGAGCGGGAGTCTGCTGACTCGGTGGTGGACTTCGAGGAGGAGTCGCCATACGACGCGGTGTCGGTGGACTTGGAAAGATGATGCAATCCTTTCTCCATAGGATGATACGATGTATGGCCTCTCCCAGTGTGCGCTCGCCGTCACCTCCAGCAATGTCAAGTGCTAGCATCGAATATCGCTCCACCACTTCATCAACCATGACATGAGCATAGCCCTCTGGAATCGGGATGCAATGGAAGGTTGCTTCGGGGGTAATTGTGAAAGCAACGCCGTCCGCCACCTTCATGGATATGTTCTTCATTTTGGAGTGTAGCTCACAGTTAGTGTTCTCTATGATGTCATCCACAGGGTATGCATCCAGCAGTGTGTCGCCCGGGGCAGAACCAACACTGCTTCTCGGCATGGATGGGACGGTGCTATCCAATGATGGACGATCATCCGCTTGCTGCTGCCACTGCTGAGACCCCCTTTCCTGGCTAAGTGAGTCGATCTGCTGCTGCTGCTGCTGGAATTTCAGTGCCAAGTCCACGTGCCTTGCTTCTGGGCCTTGAAGGCGTTCTGTGTCCTGCTTCCTCTGCTCCTCCTCCAGCTTCCTCTTCTTCTCCTCCTCCATCTTCTTTCTTGCACTGGACCTGTAGTCGTTGTTCCAGTCCAAAAAGCCCTCATACCAGGGAATAACACCCTTGCCTCGTGTTCTTCCCGGGTGTTCAGGATTTCCCAGGGCGCGCGTAAGCTCATCGTGCTCTCTGTTGGGCGTGAACACCCCCGTTCGAGCTTCTTCTATTGCGTCAAGTATCTTTTGTTCGGCTCCTTTTAGACTTGCCTTCTACGAAACTAGGTCTGTCTTCGGGTCCAACGCCCCCCATGCGCATAGAACCAAGTTCTGCACCTGGAGGGCAGCTCCTAGTGACCGGAGTGACCCCTGCATCCTCCATCTCTTGCTCAGACTTATCCCACTTGGGCATTGCCACCGCGTAGCCACCTAGACCCAGCCTATGGAACTGCGTCTTTTTGCGGCATTGACCTTGTTTTTTATCGACCGTTCCTTAGATAATTCTGAATCCTTGAATTTCACGAAATCGTCCCAGTGTTCTCTTTGCTTCTCCAATGTTCCCGTGAATTCTGAAGTCTTCCTTTCTACAGCGAGGTAGTTGGCCCATACAGTTTTCTTGTGGGTGTTGAATGCAATTGCCATCTTCTTAAGAGCAGCGCCCCTGACTTTGTCCACATCTGCTTTAGTGAAATAATCTGTTAGGGTGAAATGTTCCGTCAGAGAATCCCAAAGGTTTTTTTTTGCTCTGTCGTCGACCCAAATAACACCTGGACCTTTAGTTTTTGGCTCTTTCCATTCTTCAATGGAGATCGGGAGTAGGTCCTTCAAAATAACTCCGCACTGACGAGTCCACTTGTTTGCAATGTTCTTAGGCGATCGGGGTTCGCCACTAGGTTTGACGGAGTTGATGTTGTACTTTACACCCTCCTTCAACTTTTTGCCCGGGCCTCGCTTTGTCTTGCTATCTGTAGAAGCAGATTTGCTTGATCCGGAGGGCTGAAAGAAGGAAGATCGATTCATTAATATATCTTCAAATAAAATAAAACATGTGATGATCACCAGATCCCTGCTTATATAAATATACCTCGCCGGTAGTCTTTGTTATTTAAAGATCAGCATTCTCTTTGTCATCATAAATATTGTCTGTGTCATCATAATCAGAATCATAGTTCATGACTTCATCAGCTCGGTCGTCGAGATCGAATATATTTTCATCACCCTCTCCAGTATTGTTCAGATATTGGGAGCCGTCATCTGCTTCATTCAGATCATCTAGCCTGAGAGGGCTGCGTATGATGTCGAACAATTCCTCTTCTCTATCTCTGCCGGTATTGTCCACCATAGCTTTTACTTAAAGAATACAAAAGAAATATAAAACAATTTAGTATTCAAATTACTTTGCATGGATGCAATCAATAAGGAAATACTGAATCATATAGTACATACTATATGCATCGTCTCGATTAATATATAATCTCGAATACATCATCGTCTCGAATAATATATATAATCTCGAATACATCGTCTCAAATATTATATATCAAATACATCACTGGCTAGGTACCTAATAAAGATCGAGTACTGCAGAAGAATCTAGGGCGCCACTCGCAGCTCCTGGGGCGCGGGCGGTGGACACCCAAAGAGAAGGAACCATCACAGGATCATATCTCCGGTCATCTGCCCAAAGAACCTGCCAAGTAGTGGAGAACCTGACGTCGTCCATAGCAGCCATGTAGCGATGGACGTGCTCGTCTTCCTCCCTGACACGGCGACGCACCACCTCCGGCGGGGTCGGCTGCCTCTGCACTGAATGTGGCCCACGCGAACGCCACCAAAGGAGATCAGGGTCGACGACGGGACCCGAGGCCGGGTTCCTCACCAAGCGGCGCGGCCCTCTAGGTAGCAACTCCCAGTGCCAGCCCGGCGGAGCCCAGTCCCGGACATTGGTCCTCTGAAGCATGACGTCGTCGCGAATGGGTCGTTGGCGAGGATGCGGGCCGGGCATATTGTCGAGAACAAATACTATATGCCCGCAAAAAGTAACATTTTTTAAATGATTGGATTGTGATAACTAAAATTCTATATGCAAATTCTAACAATTTGACATTAATTAATCTAATTCATCTAACTAAAACCAATTCTAAAATTTCTAATATTTCTATAACTAAAAAACAGAAAAATTGCTAACATTTCTATAAATATTTCTATAACTAAAAAACAGAAAAAATTTATAACATTTCAATATAACTATCATTTCTATAACATTTCTAATATTTCTATAACTAAAAAACAGGAAAAATTTATAACATTTCTATATAACTAACATTTCTAATATTTCTATAACTAAAAAACGGAAAATTTTCTAACATTTCTATAGATATTTCTATAACTAAAAAACAGAAAAAATTCTATAACTAAAATACTAATGTGTGTGTGTGTGTGTGTGTGTGTGTGTGTGGACATGGCGGCCGGGGCAGGAGCTCACCGGCGAGGCGCAGCGACGGGGGGCGGCGACGGGGACGGAGACGGGCGGTGACGAGGACGATGGGGACGGGGCGGCGACGACGGGACGGGACGGGCAGGCGGGACGGGACGACGGGCGGGCGCGAGACGGGACGGGCGGCGACTTGGGCGGCGACAACGAGGGGCGGCGACGGCGATGGGGGCGGCGACTTGGGGCGGCGCCAAGGGGCGGCGGCGACGGGGCAGAGGAGAAAGAAGGTGAGGGAGAGATGAAAAACTGAAATTTTTCATAAGTGCTGTATATATACAAGGCACCTTTAATACAGGTTGGAGCCACCAACCGGTACTAAAGGTCTGTTTTGGCCAGGCCAAGCGGCGGGAAGCGCCAACCCTTTAGTACCGGGTCGTGGCACCAACCGGTACTAAAGACCCCCCCCCCCTTTAGTACCGGTTGGTGCTACGACCCGGTACTAAAGGTGTGTGCTGGCGCAGGTTCGTGCGGCAAGTTTAGTCCCACCTCGCCAGCCGAGGGGCTTCCGCACTGGTTTATAACCCCCAGTGCGGTAGCTCTCTCAAGCTCCTCTCTAAAGCAGGCTAACTGGGCCTACCTGTTCTGTGCTGCCCTGTGGGCCTACTGGGCCATTGCGGGCCTGCATCCTGGCCCAACAAAACGTTGTGTTTCTAGTCGTATGCAGGCCGCTCTGGCCCATTAGGCGGGATTTTTATTTTCTTAAATTTTTTTGCTTTTTTTTTGAGTTGTGTTTTGCTGTATATAGAGTTTCTTTGTGAGTATTTTTGCTTTAGGTTAGTGCCGATAGTTTTCAAATTTGAATAGTTTAAATTTTGAATTATTTGAAATTTGTGTGAATCACTAGTTTGTGAATAACTTAACTTTGAAATTAGATTTTTCAGTGATTCTTTTTTCTTATGTTTATTATTATTAGTGTGTTTTATCATTATATTCAATTTGGTAATGCTTAGGTTATTTAGAAAATGAAATGCCTTTGTAACAGATTAGTTTTCGTCTGGAACCCTGATACTTCGAAAGAGATTGTCCATTTTGTTTGCACATAAAATTTCTTCGCATTTCAAATGACAAAACACATAACTACCCTAACTATTACAGAGATTCCCTCCTGGGTGTGAACACAGAAGTAAGTGATGATAGTGAAGCCGATCACATCCCAGATCTTTGGGTGTGAAACTTTTTCTTCGCGTGTGTCCCTTTGCACCATAGCCATGGAAAATCTTCATCATTTAACTGGATGCTCGGGTCAATATTCACTGTGAATGGAGCAATTTCATCAAACTTTTCATAATATTCTGACATGTCTGTCTTCTCATCCACTCCCACGATGTTTCTTTTCCCTGAAAGAACTATGTGGCGCTTTGGCTCGTCGTATGATCCATTCGCTACCTTATCTTTTCTTTTTCTTGGCATGGTAGACATGTCTTTCACATAAAAAACCTGCGCCACATCATTGGCTAGGACGAATGGTTCGTCTGCATACGCAAGATTGTTGAGACCCACTGTTGTCATTCCATACTGTGAGTCTTCCGTTACCCCGCCTCGTGTCATATTGACCCATTTGCACCGAAACAAAGGGACCTTCAAACCACCTCCATAGTTAAGTTCCCATATGTCCTCTATATATGTTACCATAATATGTTTCCTTTCCCGTGTTGGTTGTTGCATCAAAGAGGAGACCACTGTTTTGGTTGGTGCTCTTCTTATCTTGGGCGATCGTGTAAAATGTATTCCCATTTATCTGGTACCCTTTGAAAGTCATTATATTCGAAGATGGTAACTGGGACAGCGAGTACAGGTCATCTTCAATATCGCCATCATGCATGGCACGTTTCTGCAACCAATCAGCGAAAGTCCTCGTTTGTTCACGTGTAATCTAATCGTCAGACTTCTCCAGGTGTTTGGAGTGTAGAAAATTCTTGTGTTCCTCCATATACGGAGCCACCAAGGCGGAATTCTGTAGGACTGTGTAGTGTGCTTCAGTCAAAGAATGCCCGTCCATACATATTATTTGATCCCCTCCTAGCGTGCCTTTTCCATCTAGTCTGCCCTTATGCCGCGATTCAGGAACACCAATCGGCTTAAAGTCAGGAATAAAGTCAGTACAAAACTCAATGACCTCCTTATTTTCATGGCCCTTCGCGATGCTTCCTTCTGGCCTAGCACGGTTATGAACATATTCCTTCAAGACTCCCATGAACCTCTCAAAGGGGAACATATTGTGTAGAAATACAAGACCCAAAATGTTAATCTCTTCGCAAAGGTGAACTAGGACGTGCTTCATGATGTTGAAGAAGGATGGTGGGAACACCAACTCGAAACTGACAAGACATTGCACCAAATCATTCTATAACCTTGGTATGATTTCTGGATCGATTACCTTCTGAGAGATTGCATTGAGGAATGCACATAGCTTCATAATGGCTAATCGAACGTTTTCTGGTAGAAGCCCCCTCAATGCAACCGGAAGCAGTTGTGTCATAATCACGTGGCAGTCATGAGACTTTAGGTTCTGTAACTTTTTCTCTACCATATTTATTATTCCCTTTATATTCGACGAGAAGCCAGACGGTACCTTCGTGCTGAGCAGGCATTCAAAGAATATTTCCTTCTCTTCTTTGGTAAGAGCGTAGCTGGCCTGACCCTGATGTATGCCGTCTTTTCCGTGCATACATTGCTGGTCCTCCCATGCCTCTGGTGTATCTTTTGTCTTCCCATACACGCCCAAGAAGCCAAGCAGGGTCATGCAAATATTCTTCGTCACGTGCATCACGTCGATTGCGGAGCGGACCTCTAGGTCTTTCCAATATGGCAAGTCCCAAAATATAGATTTCTTCTTCCACATGGGTGCGCCTCCGTCAGCGTCCTTCGGAACAGGTTGTCCGCCAGGACCCTTTCCAAAGATTACCTTCAAATCTTTGACCATATCATGTACATCAGCACCAGTACGGTGGCGGCGTCGTCCGGTGATCCGCCTCACCTTTGAAATGCTTGCCTTTCTTTCTTACGGGATGCCTGCTCGGAAGAAATCGACGATGTCCCAGGTACACATTCTTCCTACAACTCTCCAAATATATACTGTCGGTATCATCCAAACAGTGCGTGCATCCGCGGTATCCCTTGTTTGTCTGTCCTGAAAGGTTACTGAGAGCAGACCAATCATTGATGGTCACGAACAACAACGCCTTTAGGTCAAATTCTTCCTGTCCGTGCTCATCCCACGCACGTACACCTGTTCCATTCCACAGCTGTAATAGTTCTTCAACTAATGTCCTTAGGTACAGATCAATGTCGTTGCCGGGTTGCTTAGGGCCTTGGATGAGCACTGGCATCATAATGAACTTCCGCTTCATGCACAACCAAGGAGGAAGGTTATACAAACATAGAGTCACAGGCCACGAGCTATGGTTGCTGCTCTGCTCCCCAAAAGGATTAATGCCATCTGCGCTTAGACCAAACCATACGTTCCTTGGGTCACCTGCAAACTCCTCCCTGTACCTCCTCTCGATTTTTCTCCACTGCGAACCGTCAGCGGGTACTCTCAACTTTCTGTCTTTCTTATGGTCTTCCCGTGCCACCGCATCGCCTTCGCATGCTCTTTGTTTTGGAACAAACGTTTCAACTGTGGTATTATAGGAGCATACCACATCACCTTGGCAGGAATCTTCTTCCTGGGGCGCTCACCCTCGACATCACCAGGGTCATCGCGACTGATCTTATAACACAATGCACCGCATACCAGGTGAGTGTTCAAATCCTCGTACTCACCGCGGCAGAGGATGCAGACATTAGGGCATGCATGTATCTTCTGCACCTCTAACCCTAGAGGGCAGGCATCCTTCTTTGCTTCATACGTACTCTCGGGCAATTCGTTGTCCTTTGGAAGCATATTCTTTATCAGTACCAGCAACTTTCCAAATCCCTTGTCAGAGACACCATTCTTTGCCTTCCATTGCAGCAATTCCAGTGTGGTGCCCAACTTTTTTTTGTCAGCTTCGCAATTCGGGTACAACAATTTCTTGTGATCCTCTAACATGCGCTGCAACTTCTTCCTCTCCAAATCACTTGCGTAGTTTCTCTTTGCATCGGCAATGGCCCGACCTAGATCATCAGCGGGCTCATATGATGCCTCTTCTTCAACTTCTTCCCGCATTGCCGGCTCAGCTTCTTCCCCCATTTTTGTATCATCGTATCGAGGGAACCCATGGCCAGGATAGATGTCGTCGTCCTCTTCTTCTTCATTGTCTTCCATCATAACCCATCTTTCTCCGTGCTTGGTCCAAACATTATAGTGGGGCATGAAACTGGACTCAAATAGGTGGACGTGAATGGTTCTTGACGTAGAGCAATTGTGACCATTCTTACAGCCAGCACATGGACAAGGCATAAAACCATCCACCCGCTTGTTCGCCTCAGCGGCAAGCAGAAAAGTATGCACGCCATTAATCAACTCGGGAGAGCATTGGTCATCATACATCCATTGTCGGCTCATCTTCATTACACAACACCGAATAGACCAAATTAATACAAGTTCATACATAAAGTTCATACATAAAGTTCATATACAACACTTAATTAAATGCAACATACAAATAACTCTCTAGCTAAAGAATTTAAATGCAACAACAAATGCGATCAAGATCGCAACTAAGTTAACAATTGATCCAACAACATAATGATACCAAGCCACACTATCAATGGCATATTTTCTAATCTTTCTAATCTTCAACCGCATTTTCTCCATCTTGATCTTGTGATCATCGACGACATCGGCAACATGCAACTCCAATTCCATCTTCTCCCCCTCAATTCTTTTCAGTTTTTCTTTCAAATACTCGTTTTCTCTTTCAACTAAATTTAACCTCTCGACAATAGGGTCCATTGGAATTTCCGGTTCACATACCTCCTAGATAAAAATATCTATGTCAACTTGATGGGCATAATTTGTCATAAACATGAAATGCAACAACTAGTTTTAAAAGAGAATATACCACATCCGAATCATAACAAGGACGAGGGCCGACGGGGACGGATATCAAAACCATGGCACTATGTATAACAAACAACGTACAGGTAATATAATTATACGAGTAACTATATATCCAAATCACACAAACATCAATTTGGTAATGTAAAACATTCATGAACAAGAGCCTCACCACAAGGTGGTGTTGGCGATCGACGGTGGTTACGACGGAGATTTAGAAGGCACTAAGTAAACCACACCTACATATGCAAACTAAGTGTTATTTTTGACCTCAAATTGCATATAAATCAAATACTAGCACATATAATTCCTCCCAAATTACTAAACTCACAAATTAATCACTATACAAAGCATTGCAAGAGCTAATCTAGCAATGTGAGATGAAAGGACAAAGTTGCTACCTTTGTGATCATTTGAATGGATGGGGGCCTTCAAGTCTTGACAAATTTTGGGCAAAATTTATGATGAGCTCGAGGAAGAGAGGGGGAGAACAGAGGAAGTCAGGGGAAAGGGGAAGAACAAAGCGAGCTCAGGTGGACGAAGGGTTTATGTACGACGACCTTTAGTACCGGTTCGTGCCACGAACCGGCACTACAGGTGCTGGAGGGGCCCCAGACTGACAACATCCTGCCACCACTCTCTTTAGTACCGGTTCATGGCACGAACCGGTGCTAAAGGTTCGCCACGAACCGGTACTAATGAGAGTGGCCGCCTAGCCGTTGGAACCGGCACTACTGGACACATTAGTGCCGGCTCAAAATCAAACTGGCACTAATGTGTCTCAGATTTGACCCTTTTTCTACTAGTGTCAAATACATGAAGGCGCACACAAAGTGCAAAGGAAAATTACAGAGGCGGCGCCCGGAGGAGAGCCAAAAACTAGAAAAGACAGATAACAGGAGGAGGCGGTTGGCACGAGACCAAACCGAAAACCCTGGTAACCAACACCTCGAGAGCAAGCTCCGCCGAGCAGCTC
>JAHIAM010016818.1:0-30029 GCA_021605205.1 Aegilops longissima
TTGGCCTATTCCACTAATGGGCCAAATTGACCCCATGGCAAAGTTGGCCCGTTCTTGGCATGTTACCCTAATGGGCCAAATTGGCCCATAATGAAAGTCGACCCGTTTACGGCACTGTTAACCCGTTAGCCGTTTCGGTCCGTCCTATATTACGGCCCATTAACAACCCGTTATGCAATGTGCGAATTAAGCCTTTCTTGTCCTATGGCCTGATGTGACGGCTGTTTCGCGTCTTGAGCGATACCAATTCGCATGGATTATGGCCCATGTAGACCCATTTATCGATGACGCCGAGGCCACCGATTACATGCCCATTTATCAGCGGCCCGTGGGAGACCCATGGATCCTCTGACCCATATATAGCCCATGGTGATTCGCGACCACTAGCAAACCGAGGAGAAAAAGACTAGAAATAAATAAAGGCTGAAACTAACGCTAGGCTATTAAAGCGATTGCCTACAGTTACATCCACTCGGCATCAAAGATGCATACCGGTGCAAATATAAGAACACCCTACACTAAAAATGGCTTGTTGTTTCTTAGGCGGTGGATGCCGCGTTAAGAATTAAATTACATATACTTTTAAAACAAATTACAACTATATAACAAAAGGAAGGTTGGCATAAAACTTAGCGATCCTAGCGAATAAATGCACCACCAGAAGTTGAAGCTCGAGTTCATTTGACTTTGGCTATTACGTTTTCATGTTGTATTGTCTAATGGAGCACCATAACCCTCGCCTTCATTTCCCTAGGCTCTGAACAACATAGCAAATGTCACGATAGTCTGGTTTCAAAACCATGCATATCTTGGCGACATTGAGCAATGTTTCTCCTTGTTTCACAAAGGTCTCTGTTAGGAATGGACTTGTATGCAGCCCTTAGATACAACATTGCTTTGAGCTTGCATATCTTGATCATGAGGCAGTTTTGGCGATATTGCCTTAACAACCAACCCAGTATTACGAGCGAGACATGCTTTTGGCCTTTGTTAGTGGACAGTCTTGACCTTTGCAGAAAGAAGGCGACATTGCGGTTATAGTTGCCTCGCCACCTTGAGAAGGTGGCGGTTCCTAATTTTTCCATAGCTCAGCTGAAAAGTTGAGGTTTTACATTAGTAGTACGAGAGCAGAAGATATTAAGGAGGCAGCAAAACCAAACAAAATAGCTTTGGTCTATATACATAACTTATACGGTGAACCCATATAAACTATTAGTTGTATTTTATTGCAAAGTACATAATAAAACCAGGTTCCAAACATATGACCATGTACCATCACTAATGTATTGTCTATTTCTTCACATTGTATTGAGGGCTAAGGATAAAGAGCGAAGTTTATAATCACGATAAGCATAGTATGACATCATTCATATCACAAAACAAGCGAGAACAGAACAAGCGAGGCAATTTATAAGCGTTGTGTGGGCAAGTCCAACAAGGAACTTGAATTACAGGTCAAGATCAAAGGAACATCACTCCAGTCTTTTAAACCTTGTAAGGTGCAATGATACGCTAAGACAATTGTGTATAAATTGAAAAGAGTAATAGACATTGGCTGCAAACCATGGATTCAAGGCACAAGTCGAGTAAGTAGTAGTTAAAAGGCATGAGGATTAAGGACTTACAACAGCGGCTTTGACTGGGTAGTCATGCCCTTCTTCTTCTTTGGTGTGACGGTCCTTGAAGATTTCCACAACATTTGGTTCAGTACTTTTTGGTCCTTGCGGGCTTTCCTGCGCATTTGGAACAAGTCAATATAGATCTGATAATATAGTACAGAAAAGAGTGAAACAGCAGCTAATTACAAGAGCCTCGCGATTGTCAATATAGCTGAGATCTGTAATACGTTGGAATTTCACTTTAAATGCGGTTGGCCTTTTTCTTTGAGCAGTTCTACCTACAAGAAAGATAAGATTGTATTGTAACATGCGTAAATAGAGACTTCAACATGTGATCGATGACATATATATAATGTACACGATACTTGGATCGGACGATGTATAACGAGGCCTCTCTAGTCTTCATGAGATATATTTTCCACTAGAGATGTTTGGGCAAGTTCCTTTATTAGCCTTGCCTTCAAAGTGAGTTTTCCTCAAGTTATACCGATATTGTCATGAGAAGCGGAGACTTGAAAACATGGGTGCAAGCTTGCAGTTTGCATCATCTTGGCTATCAACTTGAACCTCATCTGTTGAAAATTATGGAAGTCTCATTATCGGCAACCTAGAAAGTATTGGAATGAGCAAGGCGATATTACTAGTTTCCATACATAACCATACTTACAGATAAGCGAGTGCGAGGAAGGTGTTGAAGCTGGGTTTCGTCTTTGTCATTCTGTCTTGAATCCATGTTGGGAGGATCGTACATGACACCTAACTGACAACCGCTGCCTCGATACTAACTTGGCTGACTTTGTAGCATCCGTGGCCTTTTAAACCTGCCTCAAAGCGGATCTCCATTCTTCCTCCTCTAGATTTAGTTAACCTATCGAACATTATCCACGATGTTTGTTTCCTCTTGCGCCTAGGTGCTAGTCAACAACAGAACATAGGAAGTGTTAGTGTACATCAAGCGTGAGACTACATATAAATTAGCATGCAAGCGTAACTTGACTCCGGCAACTACCTTCTTGCTGTTGAAGCTCACAAGGTTCATCGATATTGCCAACTCGTCTTGTGTCAAGATTGCTTGGGAAGTAGTGTCGGTGGCAAGGGATCTTGGGAGCGTGCTGCTAGCTCGATTGGCGCATGTAACACGTCGTGCTGCTGGTAATCTTGTGGTAGGTGTTGCAAGAACTAGGTTGTCTCTGCTTGTTTGTTGGGAGTTATTTGTTTCTCTTTGTCTTTTTGCAACTCGTGTAGCATGGGATGCCGTGTTTGTAGAATTTTCTGCTGGACTTTGACCTTCTATTGCACCATCGATTACCAGCGAGAATATGCGGATTCATCCGCTTCTCATTCCACAATCATTACATGTTTCTTCCTCTTTCTACATGCCATGTTAAGTCAAGCCGACAAGAAAAAGCGAATAACAATTTAGTTAAATGAGAACAAATTGATGCGTGATCTGAGACAAACTGAACTTTGATGTTAGACAACCACATGATAGGAGGATGTAATATGTATGAAAAATGGGACGGAAGAGATAACCAGAACTATGATGTGTAAACTAAGAAGAAGACATTTCACCAAATTAGAAGCAATGGAATGGAAGGTAGACACCATATGAAAGATGCTACAAATATCGCTTTGCCAAGTTAACAGTGTCTCATCATAAATGGCGTTTAAACAAATGTGAAGCGGTACAAGAAATAAATCATATGCAAGATGCAAACAACATCACACTACCATGTTAGAGGTCTCTGTCATTAGTGCCATTGCATATTCACAGCATTGCATATTCACAGACTTATGATGTGTAAACTAAGGATAAGGCATTTCAACAAATTAGAAGCAATGAAAGCTAGACACCATATGAAAGATGCAGCAGTATCACTCTACCAAGTTAAAACTGTCTCGTCATAAGTGTCATTTCAACAAATTAGTAGTACAAGCTAGAAAAGAATGTGAGATGTAACCTATATCACACTCGAAGTCAAGCGTGTCTTATGATAAGTGATTGTTGCATGTTACACAACAGTAGTAATTTGATGTAAGAACATGGTGTGATAGACAAATATTGTATGTTCTAGAAAGCAGGAACACGTGTCTTATTCAAGTATAATGTGTAAAGTAAGTAGATGGAATTCAACAAAATTAGAAGCAATACAAGCTAGACATCACACATAACATGCAACCACATATACTTGATTGCCAAGTTAGAGGAGCACCGGTGATCTTGCACTAGGGAGGCGTGCTCATCATAAACACAGCTTTGTTGAGTGTCTATGCATGTGTTGTCTTGGAAATCATCTCGGGGGTGTGGAGGTAGAAGCTGTAGAGGCCCTCCGTTCGGAAGGAGCACCTTTATCTGCTGCCTTGCTAACTTCCTTCCGCTTTATTGATTTTAAATTGTCAAGTAAAACCGACAAGAAAAGCAATAAAATTCTCTCTTAGAACTCATTCATGCATAATCTTGACAATCACTACTTTGATATAAAGGCAAACACATGATACGAGGATGGAATATATACGAAAACAGAATGACATGGCATGTTCACAACTATTTGTGTAAACTAAGCGAAACCATTCCAGCAAATAAGAAGCAATTCAAGCTAGACACCACATGAAAGATGCAACCAATATGACTCTGCCAAGTTAAAAGCGTCCCATCATAAATGGAATTTCAACAAATTAGAAGCGCATGCTATAAATCATATGAAAGATGCAACTAATATCGCTTGCATATACTGAAGGTGTCTCGTCATATTGATTGATGCGGGATAAAAAAACAATAGTTTTATGTAAGGACATGCTTAATGAGACAGATGTACTATGTACTAAATATAGGAAGGCATGTCACATTAACAGGTATAATGTACTATAAGCTAAGCGAGACTAGCACATGCAGTTTAACAGATTGGAAGAATTACAATCTAGACACCATATGCAACATGCAACCGCATATCACGCTGCCAAGTTAGAGCAAGCACCTGCGATGCTAGTGTAGAAATGCTATAATCAACTCTGAGCTCGTTCACTATCTTCATCTAGCATTTCTGTTTCTTGAGAATCATGTCGGAGGCGCGGTGCATTCTTTAAATGAGTAGTCCCCTTTCATGCCTGCCTCGTCATAAGTGATTGATGAGGGATACACAAGAACATTAGTTTGATGTAAGAACATGGTTAATACAAAGATGTACTAGTATGTACCAAAAGCGAAAGGCATGTCATATTCAAAGGTATAATGTGTAAGCTAAGCGGATGCAATTTAACCAAATTGGAAGCAATACAAGCAAGACATCCAGGCTGGAGTGGTGAGCATGATCATCTAGGACACGAGAGCACGGTGGGAGGCTGCTTTAGCCATACCATCATAACTTTTAGTTGGCTTCGGTGATGCCTATCTTTCTTAGGGCTTGTCCTTTGGCTCGGCAGTCTACGACTAGCTATTTGTCTTCGGTGCTCCGGGATGGTGGTTCATGTAAAAATATCTTTCCTTATCTTGATAAAAGACGACTTGACCTTTTGAATACAAGCTAGACACCATATGCAACATGCAACCACATATGACACCGTGAAGTTAAAGCAAGCACACAGGATGGTGGTTCACGGTGGCGAGATCATCAACTCGAGACTCGTTCCCGTCTCCATCTGCTGACGACTACACCTTTAAAGTCTTGAAGCGATGTCTAGCCCTAGCCAGCGTACTTCTCTCTTCTCTTTCCTTACATTAGGCGAGGTCTGAAATACCCTTGCATAAAAAGACAATAGTGAGAGTATGGGTGAAGTGTGTGCGAAGTAGTGCTGTAAAAAGTAGCGAGATAGCAGGTGGCTGAAAAATAAATAGCAGAGAGGCATATGATAGCTTTACAATATTGCATGGCAAACAAAATTAGATTCTACTCCGTATGATTTTGTAATATATGAGCACGAAATCACGGTACTCCTCCGGCACACCACCACATGTGGTCCTATCAAGATAATAGTCGACTAAAATAAATAGGTCGAGTCCATTTTTTAATGAACCGTCCGATCTATAAGGGCAGGGCATATGTCCTTCGTCTACCTCCCTTGATCCTTGTTGGCGATCTTTCTCGAACACTTGCCGACCACCAGCCAGACCCTGCCTCCGTCGCCCGCCCTCCCATCGACCTCACACCACCGCCGTGCTTGGCGGCGCCCAGGCCATCCCTTTAATCCCGGCCGACCTCCGGATCGGCGCCAGTAGCTCTAACACGCCCTAAGATAAACACCAAGCGCTGCTTCACGGCGTAATAGTCACTAGCGCCTATTACACGAGAAATGCTTCGTTAATTGGAATCAGCTGGCGAAATTGAAATTCAGAAGACGGACCTCTAGCTAAGGTGAAATAGTATATGAGGAGAAACCTTGTGCATCACGAGTTACTAGGAACATCTAGTATCAAGAAGAAGTGGTCAACTAGTGTCTTACGTGGGATGAATACCGTGCAGCGAGGCGTAAGATTTGCGAATAAGGTAAGAGGTACCTTCTTGGTTGCGGTGTGGTCACCTCCACATGTCATGGCGATATTCTTCTTTTACAGAAACCGATGTTACGGAGGTGCGAGCTTGGGCGAACCCATGGCCAAGTGTTGACTGTGTTGCCGTGGCCGTATGTCGGCGGAGGAAGCAGATCAAAAGCGGCGAAGGGCGGCGTGGCAGGGGAACAACTCGGTGCGGTGGAGGTGGCGAAGTTGGGCGGTAGCGGTGGCGAGGCGGCGTGGTTGAACCGGCTCGAATGCAGACGGCTCGGCCTCGGCTTCAACTACTAGCCGTGGAAGCGTTGTGGTTGAGGTTGCGGTGGGCGGCGATGTCGAGTATCGGCTCAGCGTGATGGGAGGAAGGCGGCGGTTCATGGGTGGGATGGGGTGGCGGACGGAAAAGGCGCGCGGGTTTTGGCTGGTGGAGAAGGTAGTTTGGCGCCCACGAATGCGAATGGGGAATCGGACGGGTGGGGGAACCATGTTTGATGCAGGGGCGCTTGTTTTGGCTTTTTGAGCAGAAGATGGGGCAGCGCTTGTTTGAAATTTGGGGTAAGTACAAACTTTGCCCCCTCTTAAATTCGGACCTCTGCAGGTCGAGGTAGGATGGTAATCCCGGTGTCCCAAATAGTGTGCGGGAGGCGATTTGGCAGCAGCGCATGTGTGCTTAGGTGGCCATTGTGTATGAATGTTTTTGGAGGCGGTTGCGTGGCGTCTCGATGAAGCTACTAAACCTACCCGGTTTAGACCTTTGGACGTCGGGCGGTAGGTTTCTACGTCGGAGTTATTGGAAAAGTAATTTCCTTGTACTACCAAACATTGGTCTCCAGCGGTTTGGCGAGTAGAGGCTCTTTGGTAACCGTTCGAAATTTTGAAACACAAGCATTCACGTTTAGAGTACTCTTGAACTATGAGGATTGACCTAAATAGACAACGTTATATTTGACCTTGTATGTTTGAAAACCTCATTAAATTATCCGCTTCCTTTTGAAATTTTGACACTTGAAAATCCTATGACTACGATTATTTTGGAATGGAGGAGCTAAATTTGAATCTATTTTGTACCGACTACATATGCTATTATGTACAAAATCAGAGCAAAGATTGGTACCCCCATAGTTTAGGTATGGTTTACAAATGCCATGATATCAAATTCAAATAATTGAATGGACTTCATGTTGAATTCGATTTTTCAAACCACCTTAGGTTGAATTCAAATGTATGCTACTTCATAGGTAGCTATTTATAAATGTCAATGTGTAACTTTCGTATGTATAATGTGCTTTACACACACACATGAACTATACTCACGTTTATATTAGATTGCTAAAGCGATGCATTATGCAGGTTCAAAATACTAACTATGTGGATCAATTGTGTCGAATAATAACATAGACATGCTCAAATTCGATAGAATCTAGATATACGATGGATCAATGACCGCTCCTTCGTGAATTGCAAATATCATGATCCCATCCTAATATTTGGATACAATTTATATCTTTAACCAATGTGTAGAAGCAGTCTTTTTCGTGTAGTTTCACTCTCCATCGGTGGCTTCTCACACATTCTCACACACTCTCTCGAGGTGTCTTTCTACACACATGCTCTAGATATAACCCTCCCTCCCTCTCGTAACCATTTAGAACTGTTTTCACTAACCTTTATCACAAGCACTCTTCCTCTACTTAAACATACACCACACAATCCTCATCGACCCTTTCTATATACATGGACCTTCCTCGTGTCTCATGTCGCACATTATTTTCGCTTTGTCTCTCACGCATTATCTCACCTCTCTTCCTAATCGTGAGTATGATTCAATGAGCATTTTGTAGGATGCCCTTAAAGTTAGGTTGGATGTATAGTAATATCGGAGATAAAGGGGTTACCTTAGTCCAAGAACCTAGGGTTACAAATCCTAGCCGGCTTTGTCGATGGACACAGAGTCCTTCCATAATTCTGCTATTTTTGTCTTGTATGACTAGTCATCCATGGGTCTTCTAAATGTGTCATGGGCCGACCAATGTGGCGCAGGGGCGGAACGAACGAAGGGCCTCACCTCGACCCACGGACCTCCGGTGACACACCCTCTGCCCCCACGTCTCATTATCTTCTCACCCACACATACCAACACAAACACCACACACAGAAAATTTCTCCTGGTGCCTCTATTCCCTCCCCTTGCATATACACACTCATGGGAAAGGAATCTCTTGTCGTGCCGTCATATTCATCTCTCTCTCTAGACCACTCTCATTTCTCGTGCTATCTCTCCCCGCTTTCAAGGGAAAACCTTATACAGAATCTTAGCAGCAGCGGGATTTTAAAACAAGCGCTCACGCTAATTAGCAGGCAATGAGCTTGAGAAACACGCTACTAATAACCCGATAGTAGTAAAGCAGGTTTTACCCTCGCTACTACTAAGTGATTTCCATCGTGCCTTCAGGGACCAGCCGTAGTAATGGCGTGGGTTATAAACCCGCGCTACTACTAAGTCTATAGTTATATGCAGGTTATAAACCACCGCTACCACATGCATGCTCCCACCCACCAACCATCCTAGGCCATGTCTCAAAAAAAACACTCAACGCCCAATCAGATCCCCAATCCGTCTTCGCTCCCACCTCCTCTCCTCCTCTCCCAATTCCAAACCCGCCATGGAGGGAGCCGCCCATGTGAGGCCCGCCCCAGCCCCGCCCGCCCTGCTGCCTCGCTCGGCGGTGGGGAAAAAATGCCCCATGCAGAAAGTCGCGAGGAGCAGCCGTGGAAATACCGGTGCCGGGCTGCTCCCGCCTCACTGCAACCTCCCTAACGTGCAGCCCACAAATGCCGCACCGCCTCCCCTCACAACTTCGCCCAAGCCAAACCCGTCTCCGCCACAGCCACGAGAGAAGCGGCGATTCGCCGCCCGCCCCAACTGCCGCTTGGCATCGAGCCGAGGACCGACCTCCCAGACCCACGGCCTCAGTCCCAGCGGCCCCTCTCAGGCAGCCGGCCTTTGCCTCGGGGCGAATCGCGCCCGCCCGCCTAGGGTTTCCGCCGCCCAGCGGGGAGGAGGAAGCAAGAGGCAGGCGAGATGAGTACGTCGTGTCGGCCTCGACCTCTCTCTCTCTCTCTCTCTCTCTCTCTCTCTCTCTCTCTCTCTCTCTCTCTCTTTCTCTCTCTCTCTCTCTCTCGATTTGATCCCTCCTCGAGCTTTGGATTGATTTGATTGGGTGATTCGGCGGGCAGGACGGCTCCTCGGGCAGCTCCTCGTCATGGGCGGTGCCGTCGTCGGCCGGAGCCGTCGTCGCTTGCCCTCTTGCCGAGGCCATCATCGATGAGTGCCCCCTCTCCCTCATCCCTCTGTAAAAAATATTGGTTCCCTGCTTCCTTCAATTGCACTTACGACAATGTGAATGGATCCATGGTAGTCTTGCATTTGTTTGCCGTGAAGGATAGTTGTAGCGGCGAAATTTTACAGCTCTTCCTAGATGGCTGCATGTCGGCTCATAAGCGTCGGGGCAAAAGATGTGTCTTTACCTTTTATAAACATGTTATGGTGTTCCTTGCTGTCCGAAACCGATTGGTGGTGAAATGGTGGTGATATGATAGGATTTGTTTTTAGACTTGATGGGCATAATCTACAATGCGGAATCTTTGCACTACGAAATGTTTGCTATTTTGTAATCATGTGTTACATTCCACTTTACTTGTGTTCGTTCTTGTCATGTATACTTACCATTTACTCCCTCCTCGGCGCCGATGTCTCGTAAATTAGTCGTGCTTATACATAAGCGCCCCTTGACATCAGCGTGCAGAAGTTAACTGTCAGGAACATGAGCAGTCTGCCCACCCTCTCCCCACTAGGAATTTAATCTTGCTATCTTGAAGTCCGGCTCTTTGATTATGCCTTTTCGATTGTAGATTCTTTCATGTTAACTAATTGGAACAAGTTCTAATTAGGTCACAGATTTTGTCTTGAATAAAAAGTGTTGTTTAGAGCGATAATGGTTAAGGGCAAAACCATTGATTTTACAATTTGTACCACAAGTGTCGGCGTGCATTTTCTACTTTGAGGTTATTTAGGCAAGCTACGGTCATATGGTGGAAGGTGTTTTCTATCCAACAGGTTGTAGCTAGTAAGCATAGAGTAAAATAATAGATGAAGATTTCCTTATGCAATTTAGGAGGCGGCAAGAAACATATAGCTGATTACTCATTTCAGCCAAACATTTTTTGTTCATGTTTGAGGAAGAAAACCAAGCGTATAGCGATTTAAGGTAGTTCCGTTTTTGTCTTGTGGTAGCATGGCGACTATGGCAATTGGCGCCAAATCGGCTTTCAACGGAACATGTTTGAAGAAATGCTGTCACCTAGTACTTCAAGCGGTGTACCTTCTTCTTCACCGAGAAGAAGGTGAGGAGTTATCTGAGTGGGTCTTTGTCCTTATTGATTCTTTACCCAATCCATAGTGAAGTAATCTGGGAAATTTTCCACACAACAAAAAGTGGCTACTTTACATTATGTCGATGTTTTCTAGCCATATCTTATAGAACTGTTGATTTCCTTGGATTCTAGCAGGATATAATGGTGATCAAAATGTTGATACGTTAGGATTAGTTTCCTAGTGCAAATGCACTAAGGAAAATATATATTCAGTTGGTAGGTGCTAGTACTTAAACTGCATTTAAAATTTAAGCTTAGTGTTATCTATCTAGTCTGATTTATACCTGCATTCCTAAGCTGAAATATTTTTGTAACTGAAATATATAGTTTGAGTTTCATTCAGTTATTTGTCACTTATAGTGCATATTCGCATTATGTCAGAATCTTAGTCCATGTGTCTCTGTATCATCGAGATTATGCTTCCTCTCCATTTATTGATAAAATCTATATGCCTTCTTGATGCTCATTTCCATCGATGCGGGATAATGAGATGTTGAAGCGGCATAGTGAATCCATGAAGATTGCAGTGCAATTGCACCGTTCCATTGAATATTACTCAGGAATAAGGACATTCCAAAGCAGATTAGCTCTATTTTCCTTTTCATTTTCTTACTATTGGAGTGAGGACATGTAGAATGAGAAAGCGTGTGGTAGAGATATGGCAAGCTGTGTGATAGTAGAATCAGGAATAAGGAATATGGCAAATGTGTGATAGTGACATTTTTTCATCACTATTGTTTCTTGGAATTGTATGCATAAAATGGAATTGGTTGATTTTATTTTTAAAATCCTAAATAGTTAGTAGTAGCGTGGGAACAAATTGGCGCTACTAGTATTTAGGATACTAGTAGCGCTGGTATTATAAGCATGCTGCTACTATTACGCTAGTAGTAGCCGCGATTACTGTAATAGCAATAAGCGGGTGTCACTGCGCTACTACAAACTATTAGCTGTAGCGATACTAGTAGCAGCAGGTACCCACGCTGCTAGTAGCCATTTTACCAGCGCTGCTAGTAGCCTTTCCTAGTAGTGGCGCCCCGTCGGCTCCTCTATCCATGCCTCTCTAGAATCGTAATACACACACATACTTCTCTAGGCCCGCCCGAATGCATCAACTACACATTCACACATGTTACATCACGTACCCCATTGATCTAAAAGCCCTCTCTTCACGTTTATTTACGCATACAACATTCCTTTTGAATAAAGTGTGGCCAAAAATTATTTTAGAGTTTCTACATATATACAACATTACAAAGTTATATGGAGAATCTGACAGCTAATTTGCATTGCATGGTTCCCTAGCGATATTTATTCCACACTATGAATTTGTATATTTTATACTACATACAAAGTTAGTCATAATAAAGAAAGCGAAGAGCATCTCTCTCTCCATCACATACCCCCCATGTCGCCCTTTCACATATGCACACAAAACTATCTCGGGTCCTCTAAAAGTAAGCCCCGAGAAAATTCACGCGTGTTTCATCTTTCTATCGCGGTATATGCAATAGCGATCATTGTATTTGAGCGAAAACCACGATACATACATTGGACTTCATAATCCACTCATTACGGTCACCGTTCGTTTAGTGGTTATTATCTGATCACGGGCTCACGGTACAACTTTGTATTTGCTCATGACATGACTAGTTGACGGTTAAGCGCTCCACGTGGCACCTCTAGTGTTGCATCACATTATCTCACTAACATCGTGCCCACACATCGACTTGTATCTACTCTACATCTACACTATTATAAAATACATAAAATACACTCTTATAAAAAGCGAGTTGGTGGCGATGGTGTGCTTGCCATCTGCAATATAGGCCGTCCGATTTATATCGGCGGATAGGAAAGAAACTATGGCAATTTTGCAAAAGGTACCCACACCTCTCCACATTTTCAAATAAGGCCTTCCCTCGTTCATCCTTTTCTCTCACAAGATAAACAAGTCATACAAATGCATCTTGATGTTCATTACAGCATACTGAGCATCTTCTTGTAAGAATGAAAACAAGCGACAAAAAATATTTTGTGGTGGTTGAAGTCATGACATGCGGGCACATCGGACAAGGTGGCCTTGTATTGGTATCTTTGAGCCGTCTGTTTTAACACACAGGAGCTGGTGTGGTGATTATACACACTGCATACGCGCATGCACGAACTCCATCCATAACACTCACACAAACACATGCACCCCGCATGCGCGCATAACACTCACATGTACACACGCAGCCACGCCGCATAACACTCTGCGCACACACACACATGCATGAATGCACACTAGTACACCACCGACCAACACACACTCTCACGCTCAAGTGCTCAACCTACTGCGTGCATGCGCACACATCGAATACGACAAACACGTACACAACCAGGTGATTCCAGCGCGCAGGTTGGAGCCTTATCGTGCCTGCGTAAATTGTATTTATCGACCTTTTCCCTATGTGAGCGGCAGGTGGGACCCACAAGAGCGTGGTCAATTTAACTAGTCAATATGGCGCCCGCGAACTATTTGGCGGTCAGCGAGTGCAATCCGATCTTGAGCGTGAGCAAGTGACGGATAATCACGCAAAAGCGTTTATAGTGACCGTAATCAGCTTATTCGAAGTTCGGTGACCGTATTCGCTTTTTCTCTGTAGGCCCTCAAAACTACATCTCTACACATTATAGCATGTTACATCTAACAACTATGCAATACAACACTACTACTACACTCTAACACAATAAATCATACTCCCTCAGTAAACTAATATAGGCGTTTAGAATACTAAAATAGTGATCTAAGCGCTCTTATAATTCTGAAAAATATATATTTTAGTTTTACTAGATATCATATTCTTACTTATAATTATTCAGTTTGCATACATTAAAATTGTCTTTGAAATGTATGGCGATTATCATCTACAGCGGGAAAAATCCGCCCTTTCTGTTAATTGGGTTTGTATCGATGGATGCGTGCGAAACAGCAAAACTATAGCACTATCTGTACAAGTGACGAGTTCCTTTGGGCGTCGTGTAAATCTACTCCTCCGTTGTAAGAGTGGGCGCCGCTTTCATAAATCTTCTAGCCCCTTCGCCGACATGTGGGACATAAAGCTACGGGTCCACGTGCCATACGGAATCTGATGCGAAGCAGCGGGGTGAAGCACCCAAGTCATGGCGCCCGGCGTAGTAATGAGCAATGAGGCGTCAAATCACAAAGCTGAACTTTTCCATGATTAAGTTGGAGGGCGAGTAATAATGCTAAAAAATAAGTTGGAGGGGCGAAGCAACCATCATTTCTCGTTGCTGAATCGCTTATCCTCATCTTCTTCAACTTAACCACATATTTATACTTGCGTTGTTACGCCTCATGTGGGGCCGGATCAACAGTAAGCACTAACACATGGGACGCATGTTAGAAAACCGCGGAGACAACGTCCTCGAAAATAAAAACCTCCCCGCCACCAGCGTGGCAAAATCACCTCCTTTTACTAATCTTTGATTCTATAATTTTTAGATCAATATAATTAAGATTTGTATAGATAGCACGAGAGCAAAACCAAGTGAGTGCAGTTAAGGGCATCCACAATGTGTAGCCAAATGTGAAAATAGCTTTTGGCATCGTGGGAACCATTGTGGGCGGTGTTGCCAAAGCCAAAAGATGGGCAAAAGCTCACTGATTGATTGATTGAAGGAATAGAAAAATGCAACGTCTCTCCTCTTTCTCCCATGCTTGGGCGCATGTAGTACAGTATAAGCACAGAGTCTACTCCCTGTCCCTTCTATCACAAATCACAAAGCGGTGAGGCGTCAAATCACAAAAGCAGACGAAGCAACTATCATTTCACTCTTGCTGACTCCGCTTCTCCATCGTCTTCTTGAGAAACCATCTCACCGCACTAGTACTCCTAGTAGTAGTACTAGTAAAGGACTTCTGGATGCAAATAAAGGCGGTTGTCTCGGCTTGCGGCGGCACTTGCGAGCGACCTACGTGGTCTCCCTCAATGGTGTTCTCCGTCGAGCGCCGCCAAACCACCAAAAAAGTCGTCGGCGTCACCGCAATGGGCAAGGAATTCAAATATAGTTACTACCTCCATTTTTTGTACACAAGGCCAGTATATCAAAATACAATTTGCAAGGTCCACTAACACTAATCGAGGCAAAATTGATGGGGTTAGCAACCAAGGACATTAATATCCCTGCATGCATGCGGAAGTGAGAAGGATTCGTTTGCATGGCGCTGCATTAATCAGCGATGAGGAGTGAGATGGTTAGCTCTTTGGTCCCTCAATGTGTGGCGCTGCATTAATCATTAATTGACCGTGAGGCGAGTTTGTATCGATTAAATCCCATGAAGGAAAACCCGCCTTTCTTTTTAACACTAGTACTCCTAAATGCGTACTTATCCTGTTTGGGTCTAGGTCTTGCATTGCCAAACTTAGCCACACATTTTGCCAAGCTTGCCTAAAGTTTTCAAAATGAGGAGGAGTACACTTGCGCCACGGCTGTCACAGTGCGCACCGCACCCTCACTGCAGTCGCTCCACACTTGCCCTGCGATGCTTCGCGCACCCTCACCGATCGCTCCTGCGCGCAAACCCAACCAAGGGCAGCACCCTCAGCGACACGTGTTGTGCATGTGAACAAACCAAACTCAGCCATCCTATTGCGACACATAATTTTCGTTCATAGAATATGTTTATCCAACCACATGTTGGGGAGTATCCGTCTGGCTTTGTGCGGTGGTATGTTGGGGAAGAAGAAGAGGTGAGGAAGAAGGAAAGAAGGATTAGGAGGCGTGGGATATTCATCCAACCGCTTTGAAATGGTAGACTGACCCAAGTCGAGAGGTGCATAACAAATAGTATGTTTTTACACAGCAAAAGATCCATAAAAACAACAACATAAAGAAAAACTATCACTTTGCTCGCGGAAAGAAGCGGCCTCGTCGTCTTTGGCTGCCAGGCCTTGAACCAACCCGTCGCTGCCGGCGTGTGTCTCCGCACCGTGGTTGTCCTCGGCCTCGGCTACTCGTTCAAGCGGAGGCGTCTGAGAGGCTCTGCGAACAAGCACATCGGTTCAAGTCGAGGGCGTCGGTTACACTGCGAGGAGGCCTCGATGGCGGCGGCATCCGCGCTCAGCGTCGGTCGAGCCTCGCCGCCCGGTTCAAGTCGGGACTTCGGTTCCGCTTGCGAGGCGTCGTCAGGCGGCATCCAGCGCGCTCTGCGTCGGTCGAGCCTCTGCCGCCGGTTCATGTCGGGGCGTCTGGTTCCGCCCGGAGGAGGCCTCGATGGCGGCGGCATCGGTAGCGCTCCGCCTCAAGTTGAGCCTCCGCGCTCGGTTAACATCCACGACATCCGGTTCCGCTGCGGGAGAGCCTCGATGGCAGCGGCATCGCAGCGCTCCGCGTCGAGTTGAGCCTCGCCTCGAGTCCTCCTTTAGTATCGCCATGTTGAACCGCTGGTCGCTTTGCACCATGGGGGACTCGGGCGCCCGACCGAAATCGGCGTCCATCGTCTCATACCCGCCGGGGCCTTCTGCGCGCGACCTCCGCGATGAACATTGGATCGGCTTCCTCCTCCTCGTAGCTTGGCTCCGGAGAACTTCGGGATTGGCCCACGCCGCGACCTTAGGAGCAGTGCGTGGCACCGACCGCGCCCGCGATTTCTGCGGCGCTCGGCATCGACATCTTGTAGTAAGTGATCTTGCGGCGCACCATGGCTTCCGGCGAACTAGGGGCGCTTGATGCGGTGTCGGTGTCCATGGCGGATCTCGGGTAGGGGTCCCGAGCTGTGCGTCTAGGCGGATGGTAACGGAGACAAGGAACGATTTTTCTATCGAGTTGGGCCCTCTCGATGGGTAATACCCTACTCCTGCTTGATTAATATTGATGATATGGGTAGTACAAGAGTTGATCTACGACATCGGAGAGGCTAAACACTAGAAGCTAGCCTATGGTATGATTGTTGTTAGATCCTGGGACTAAAACCCTCCGATTTATATAGACACGGATAGGGTTAGGGTTACCTGAGTTGGTTACAATGGTAGGAGATCTACATATTCCAAGCTTGCCTTCCACGTCAAGGAAAGTCCCATCCGGACACGGGGCGAAGTCTTCAATCTTGTATCTTCATAGTCTAGGAGTCCGGCCAATGGTGATAGTTATTCTAACGGACACCCCTAATCGAGGACTCCCTCGGTAGCCCCTGAACCAGGCTTCAATGGCAGCAGTCCAGCCCAGCATATTGTCTTCGGCATTGCAAGGCGGGTTCCTCCTCCGAATACTTCATAGAAGGTTTTGAACACAAGGATAGTGTCAGCTCTACAAAACAAGTCCCATACTACCACAGAGAATAACCTTTGCGGATCTGGCGGCGTATTCAGCGGCGTGATATCACACCACGGCCAAGTCTTTATCTGAATCGTTTTTTCTTTGTTCCACCTTGGCGCATTTAGCGAGGCGGTTTCCTTAGCACGTCTTATCAGCGTGGATCGTGCCCCTTATTCGGGATTCTCATCAATACGGACGTGGGTAACCCCACCGTGCCGTTAGCACGCCTCCTCTATCGGCGAGTCCTAATCTATCACGGGGAGGCTCTTGGTATTCAACCTCTTTATAATGAGACCAAGGCTCTCTTCTTTTTCCACCCTCCATCGAGTTAGCCTCGCGCCGAGTTCTAACACCAAAGCTTCAGATTTAGGCGCTTCGGACCTTCGGCGATGTCGGCTCCGACCAGATTCGGCCGATGGATGTCTTCTTGGTCCGCGAAGAAGATGTGCTAAAGCTGCGAGGCGCCGGTGTCGACCAGCGAGATTCGCATAGGCTGCTGCTCCGGGCAGGTCATTCCCACTCGAGCCCGGCGATAGCGTGGTGTTAGTGTCTCACTTCGCCGGGGTTTAGGCTTCCGGCGGATCCCTTTGTCGAGGGCTCATGTTTTACTATGGGCTGGATTTCCATGACTTTAATCCGGAGTCCATCCTCCATATCTCGTCATTCATTGTGCGTATGTGAAGCCTTCCTCCATATTACCCCTCACTTTGGATTGTGGCTCAAGACCTTCAAGGTGGAGCGAAGATTATCGAGGGCAACAAGCGAGTCTTGGAGGGGCGGTCATAAGCAAGTGTCTTGATGCTCCGTGGCCGAGGCTCTTTTCGAGAGGAGCTTGGTTTGTGGCAGCAGAGTGGTTTATATCACCGCTCGGGGGCACCAAATGGGTGGTGCTTCCGCCTTCGCTCAGGTCCACAGCGGCTGGCGTCATGGAGTCAACAAGGGGCTCGTTGGGGGCCGTCCAGGACATTCCTCATTGCGGGGCCGTATTGAGACCTCCAAGAAAGAGATCAATCTGGTGCGATGGCGCAGGTTATGTTGATTCAACGCCTTCGCCTGCAAACGCCGCCCCCTCCATCTGTGGGAATTCAATCCGGAGGGACCACGAGCTCTCAACATTTTATGGATGCAGCGCGTGGAGATGTATAAGCTGTTCTTGGATCACAAGAGAAGTGTCCGGACTGGCGAGGCCTTGAGACTAAGCTGCAATCGCCGGATACTCAAGTAAGTAGTCCTATATCCGGACAGGTTGTCCGTTCATTTATCATAGACTTGCCCTTAAAGGAGCTGTTTTTTGAGCAGGAGTGGATAGCGAAGCAAAGTTGATAAGGTGTCCGGCTCCCCTCCAGAGACCACGCCGGATCCCATCTTGACCAAGATGTTGAAGCGCGCCTTTTAAAAAAGAAGCGAAGGGGGGCGGGGAAGCAACTGCCTCCTGAAGGAGGCTTTCAAGGAAGGAGGATCAAAAGTTCCACCCTCCAAGAAGAAGAGGACGCTTGGAAGATCCGGAGGTTAAGGCCTCAAGAGGGAAAAATCTTAGTCCAAGAGTCCGTGGGAAGTACCCAACCGCACTATTTTCCCAAGGGATCAGCCCTCCATGAGCCGTAAGTAAAAGAAGGGTCACTGTGAATAAAAACATCCTGTATTTATTTACGGAGATAACGAAATTGTACCTTGTAGTTCGGATCTCAGCCCTTCTCGTGAGCTTCGTCTTGAGGATCTTCTTCGGAGATGATGGAGGCGAGGCGCCTCCACCTGTTGCACCTTCATGCGTCGCGGGCGACCACGAGGTGTAAATGGAGGAATTTCCAGTCGGCGGGGCGAAGGTCCGGCGCAAGCCGCGTCGTGATCGGAGGTGAAGGATCTGCTCGAGGCGGCGGCTATCTCAGAAGATCATCGATGCGCTAATAGATGCGGTGATTGAAAAATTGCATCCGCTGAGGCGGATTGCATAAACCGTCGAAGCTTCTTGGCGGGGTTTGAAATCGTAAAAATGATGTACCTTCGTGAGTTATGCATATAGAATCATACAATAGATAGTAGCCCCGAGACTCGGTATGTTGTCAAAAATTGACAGCGTCTGAGGATCATATCTCAATATAACATCGGCGGCTCCTAAATAGGTGGCGGGGCATCGATGTAGCCGGTGATGAATTGCGAACTAAAGCGGGAACTTGTGAGGCCGAATCACGGACATCGCGCTTGTCAATAAGAAGTTTAAGCAGTCACAAGGTATCGACTTCTCTGCGGACACCTGGTAAGGGAGCTTGGCGCCCATGCCTTACTACTTGTATGCTTTTGATGCACGAGCGGTGCGCTCTCTTGTGGAGGAGCTGCGAGGCGGAACTTCGCCCGGCGAAAACAAGCCAGAAATAATGTCGGCCGCTTTAAAAGCGGCGAAAAACTAAAAGCGAGCAGGCTGCTCAACTGCGAAACAAAGGAAATGGCTGATATGGCCATAAAGTTGAAGAGTACTACCGACCGCTGGAGGTTCTTGAAAAAAAACGTCAAAGCGGAACAAGAGAGACTGAAAAAGGCCACGCCGAATCAAGGATGCCCGCTCGATGATGATTTGTAAAGGAGGAGCTGCGTCGGGTGTGGATGTTATTCTTCTTTGAAAGCCTTTTCTGCGGAGAAATATCTGGATCAGTATGCTCAGTTGGACAAGTTGTGGAGTTAGGAGGATGCTTATCTGGACTTAGTGGCGTCGCGTGGGACGCGATTGAGCACCGAGGGCGGAAGGAACGCGAAAGGAAGAAGTTGTTTTGGTCACAGTTCCATAGTCAGGCGTCCTCTTAGTTAACCGATCGGTTGGCGAATGGGCGAGCTGAATCGATTGTCCGGACTTGCCATGAAGCATGTAAGTGACTCATTTGTGGCGAAACCTCGGTAGAAGAGTTATTTTGGCTTAGTGCAGCGGTTCCTCGGTGCGGTACAGCGTGTCGGCGCAATGAAGCGGTCGGCATGCCTAGAGGTGCGCGGATGGCTCTTGCCGGTGTCAAGACCCTCTGGCGGAGATGAAGGCCACAGTTGCATCCCAAGATTGAGACGAAGCCAGTACTGCCGAGCACTATTTTGAGGAAGTCATGCGAGGTATTTCGTTTAATAGAGGCTTGATGCTTTCGAAGGATGTTATGCTTTAATGGCATGTATGATTTGTGAAAACAATGTTTCAATTTAATGTAGAGCTTTTTATACTTGTGCCTTCAAGTAATAAACTACTCCTGTCGTCTGACCGTTGATGTATATGTATATATAACTTTGAAAGATGGAAGTCTTGACTTATTACGCACATAGTCTGAGGTGTTCTACAAAAGCGCTTTTTCACATAATCAACGTCTTGGTCTGTGAAGGAGGTGATAGCGTAGCAAACTAGGCAACCGGACTATAATGCTTTATCACTTTCACTTAGCCATAGGAGTTCGGTGGGGCTACTATATAGCCACAGGGGCTTCACACTCTCCCAATCGAGTGCGTGTATGTACGATCAGCGGTCCTTCGTTAATGCGGAGAATTCTAAACATTCGGTGAGTCATCAGTGGTTGACCAGTCTCGCTATATCATGCCAGTCAGTTTGGCTTTCTCTCTTGAGGTGCTGCGCCCGGCGAACAGGGCACAATCGCAGTAGTTCTCCTAGTGCAGCGTTAGCGATAGAGCAGGCGTAAGGCAGCAAAACACAGGTCGGGCAAACCCAACATTTGACCAAAGACATGATTGAACTGATGCATATAAGGCCCTAACTTGGGCGCCGAACACTCCCTAAGGTATTCGGTCTTTATAAAGCAGGCAGAATAATGCCCTAAGCCCTGGTGTCAGTGCGTGCAAAAATTCTGGTGCAGCCGATGCCAAACACAGCCTCCTCCTCGGTTATAGCTAGAAACCGAGGGATGTGTATCAACAAGAGCGATAAAAAAGGTTTCTGCGGTCTTAATCTGAAAAGAATCCTTACAGCGGGTCCCTACTTACGTCTGCACTCTCTCTCTGTTGTGCAGTATCACGGGCCGGTGTATACGGTGTTCATCTGTAAAGAAGAACTTAGTTGAAAGAAAAAAAAAATATCGTGCGAGAAATGTACTTTATATTAAATAAGCAGTACGATTATGGAAGGTGAATAAAATTGAGCTTTATTGTCTCTTGTTATGCGTGCGTGTAGCCTTGCATGGGGTATGCAGCTAGTAAGTGCGGACTCGTCTAGCCGTGTCCGGGGTTTGAATAAACCTATTCAGGTGCTTTGATTAGCGGGCGGTTGGTGTGGGGCATGCATTTGGGAGCGTAGTAATTTCAAAAATTTTCCTACGATCCGCAAGACCATGGTGATGGCATAGCAGCGAGAGGAGAGTGTCGTCCACGTACCCTCGTGAACCCGCCAGCGAGCGTTAAACAACGCGGTTGATGTAGTCGTGCGTCTTCACGATCCGACCGATCCAAGCACCGAGCGTCGGCACCTCCGAGTTCTTGCACCGTTCAGCTCGATGGCGATCCCGGACTCGATCCAGCAAAGTGTTGGGGATGAGTTCGTCGACCTGACGGCGTGGTGGCGATGATGATGCTCCACCGGCGAGAGCCGCCTAAGCTCATGACGATATGACTTCTCGGCGCGGGGCTTCCTAAGCTCATGACGATATGACGAAGTGGAATATGGTGGAGGGGCACCGCTGCGGCTGAGGAAGATCCGTAGATCAACTTGTGTGTCATGGGGTGCCCTCTGCCCTGTATATATAAAGGAGGGAAGGGGAGGGGCTGGCGGCCACCAGGGGGCTGCGCTGGGAGTCCTACTCCCACGGGGTAAGATTCCTCCCCAATCTAGTCCAACTAGGATTGGCCAAGTGGGAAAGGGAGAGGCACCCCTTCTCCTAGTCCTAATAGGACTAGGGAAGGGGAAGGTCTGACCAGCACTTGGGCCCCTTTCCTCCTTCCACTAAGGCCCATCAAGGCCCATTGACCCCAGGAGGTTCAGTAACCCGGTACTCGATAAAATTCCCAATTTCACCGGAGTGATTCGAATCAAACATAGGCTTCAATATATCAATCTTTATGTCTCGACCATTTGAGACTCCTCGTCATGTCCGTGATCTCATCCGGGACTCGAACAACCTTGGTACATCAATATCATATAAACTCATAATAAGCATCGCCGAAGCGTTAAGCGTGCGGACCCTACGGGTTCGAGAACTATGTAGACATGACCGAGACACCTCTCGGTCAATAACCAATAGCGGGACCTGGATGCCCATATTGGCTCCTACATATTCTCTGAAGATCTTTATCGGTCGGACCGCATAACAACATCGTTGTTCCCTTTGTCATCGGTATGTTACTTGCCGAGATTGATCGTCGGTATCAATACCTAGTTCAATCTAGTTCTTGGCAAGTCTCTTTTCTCGTTCCGTAATACATCATCTCACAACTAACACATTTAGTTGCAATGCTTGCAAGGCTTATGTGATGTGCATTACCGAGAGCCCGAGATACCTCTCCGACAATCGGATGACAAATCCTAATCTCGAAATATGCCAACCCAACATGTACCTTGGAGACACTGTAATGTACCTTTATAATCACCCGATTCGTTGTGGCGTTTGGTAGCACCAAAGTGTTCCTCGGGCAAGCAGGAGTTGCATAATCTCATAGTCATAGGAACATGTATAAGTCATGAAGAAAAGCACTAGCAACAAACTATACGATCAGGTGCTATGCTAATGGAATGGGTCATGTCAATCAGATCATTCAACCAATGATGTGATCCGTTAATCAAATAACAACTCCTTGTTCATGGTTAGGAAACATAACCATCTTTGATTAACGAGCTAGTCAAATAGAGGCATACTAGTGACACTCTGTAGGTTTATGTATTCACACATGTATTATGTTTCCGGTTAATACAATTCTAGCATGAATAATAAACATTTATCATGATATAAGAAATAAATAATAACTTTATTATTGCCTCTAGGGCATATTTCCTTGAGTCTCCCACTTGCACTAGAGTCAATAATCTAGTTCACATCATCATGTGATTTAACATCAATAGTTCACATCTATATGTGGTTAACACCCATAGTTCACATCGACATGTGACCAACACCCAAAGGGTTTACTAGAGTCGATAATCTAGTTCACATCGCTATGTGATTAACACCCAAAGAGTACTAAGGTGTGATCATGTTTTGCTTGTGAGATAATTTTAGTCAGCAGATTACATCACATTGAGCCGTAAGTATTTACAAATTTCTATGTCTACAATGCTCTTGCGGAGCTACTCTAGCTAATTGCTCCCACTTTCAATATGTATCTAGATTGAGACTCGAGTCATCTAGATTAGTGTTAAAACTTGCATCGGCGTAACCTTTTCGACGAACCTTTTTCACTTCCATAATAGAAACATATCCTTATTCTACTAAGGATAATTTTGACCGCTGTCCATTGATCTACTCCTAGATCTCTATTGCACTCCTTGCCAATCTTAGTGGTAGGGTATGCAATAGATCTGTACAACATGACATACTTTATAGAACCTATGGCTGATGCATAGGGAATGACTTTCATTCTCTTTCTATCTTACTGCCGTGGTGGGTTTTGAGTCTTACTCAATCTCACACCTTGTAACAGGCAAGAACTCTTTCTTTGACTGTTCCATTTGAACTACTTCAAAATCTTGTCAAGGTATGTATTCATTGAAAAACTTATCAAGCGTCTTGATCTATCTCTATAGATCTTGATGCTCAATATATAACAGCTTCACGAGGTCTTTCTTTGAAAAACTCCTTTCAAATACTCCTTTATGCTTTGCAGAATAATTCTACATTATTTCCGATCAACAATATGTCATTCACATATACTTATCGAAATCTTGTAGTGCTCCCACTCACTTTCTTGTAAATCTGAGGCTTCTCCAAAAGTCTGTATAAAACCATATCTTTGATCACACTATCAAGCGTTTATTCCAACTCGAGATGCTTGCACCAGTCCATAGATGGATCATTGGAGCTTGCACATTTGTTAGCTCCTTTAGGATTGACAAAACCTTCTGGTTGCATCATATACAACTCTTCTTTAATAAATCCATTAAAGAATGTAGTTTTGACATCCATTTGCCAGATTTCATAAAATGTGGCAATTGCTAACATGATTCGGACAGACTTAAGCATCGCTACAGTTGAGAAAATCTCATTGTAGTCAACACCTTGAACTTGTCAAAAACCTTTTTGCGACAAGTCGAGCTTTATAGATAGTAACACTACTATCAACATCTGTCTTCCTCTTGAAGATCCATTTATCTACATGGCTTGCGATCATCGAGCAAGTCAATCAAAATCCATACTTTGTTCTCATACATGGATCCTATCTCAGATTTCATGGTCTCAAGCCATTTCGCGGAATCTGGGCTCATCATCGCTTCCTCATAGTTAGTAGGTTCATCATGGTCTAGTAACATGACTTCTAGAATAGGATTACCGTACCACTCAGTGCGGATCTTACTCTGGAAGACCTCACGAGGTTTAGTAACAACTTGATCTGAAGTTTCATGATCATCATCATTAACTTCCTCACTAATTGGTGTAGGAATCCTTGGAACTGATTTCCGTGATGAACTACTTTCCAATAAGGAGAAGGTACAATTACCTCATCAAGTTCTACTTTCCTCCACTCACTTCTTTCGAGAGAAACTTCTTCTCTAGAAAGGATCCATCTTAACAACAAAAACTTGCCTTCGGATCTGTGATAGAAGGTGTACCCAATAGTTACCTTTGGGTATTCTATGAAGGCGCACTTCTCGATTTGGGTTCGAGCTTATCGGTGAAAACTTTTCACATAAGCATCACAACTCAAACTTTAAAGCGACGACTTAGGTTTCTTGCTAAACCATAGTTCATACGGTGTCATCTCAGCAGTTTAGATGGTGCCCTATTAAGCGTGAATGCAGCTGTCTCTAATGCATAACCCCAAAACGATAGTGGTAAATCGGTAAGATACATCATAGATCGCACCATATCATAATAAAATCAGATTCTGACGTTCGGACACACCATAACGTTGTGGTGTTCCGGTGGCGTGAGTGTGAAACTATTCCACATTGTTTTCATTGAAGACCAAACTCGTAACTCAAATATTCATCTCCACGATCAGATCGCGAAACTTTATTTTCTTGTTACGATGATTTTCCACTTCACTCTGAAATTCTTTGAACTTTTCAACTATTTCAGACTTATGTTTCATCAAGTAGATATACCCATATCTGCTCAAATCATCTTGTGAAGGTCGGAAAATACGATACTTGCCACGAGCATCAACACTCATTGGATCGCATACATCGGTATGTATTATTCCCAATAAGTCAGTAGCTTGTTCCATTGTTCGGAGAAGCGGAGTTTTAGTCATCTTGCCCAAAAGGCACGGTTCGCAAGCATCAAATGATTCATAATCAAGTGATTCCAAAAGTCCATCAACATGGAGTTTTCTTCATCGCTTTACACCAATATGACCTAAGCGGCGATTGCCACAAATAAGTTGCACTATCATTATTAACTTTGCATCTTTTGGTTTCAATATTATGAATATGTGTATCACTATGATCGAGATCAATGAACCATTTTCATTGGGTGTGTAACCATATAAGGTTTTATTCATGTAAGCAGAACAACAATTTATTCTCTTACTTAAATGAATAACCGTATTGCAATAAACATGATCAAATCATATTTATGCTCAACACCAAATAACACTTATTTAGGTTCCACACTAATCCCGAAAGTATAGGGAGTGTGCGATGATGATCATATCAATCTTGGAACTACTTCCAACACTCATCGTCACTTCCCTTCAACTAGTCTCTGTTCATTACGCAACTCCGTTTGAGTTACTAATCTTAGCAACGAACAGTATCAAATACTAGGGGTTACTATAAACACTAGTAAAATACACATCAATAACTGTATATCAAATATACCTTGTTCACTTTGCCATCCTTCTTATCCACCAAATATTGGGGTAGTTCGCTTCTAGTGACCAGTTCCATTGCAGCAAAAGCACTTAGTCTCGGGCTTAGGTCTAGACTTGGGCTTCTTCACTCGAGCAACAACTTGCTTGCCGTTCTTCTTGAAGTTCCCTTCTTCCCTTTGCCCTTTTCCTTGAGACTAGTGGTCTTGTCAACCATCAACACTTGATGTTTTCTTGATTTCTACCTTCGCCGATTTTAGCATCGCGAAGAGCTCGAGAATCTTTTCGTCATCCCTTGCATACTATAGTTCATCACGAAGTTCTACTAACTTAGTGATGGTGACTAGAAAATTCTGTCAATCACTATCTTATCTGGAAGATTAACTCCACTTGATTCAAGCGATTGAAGTACTCGGACAATCTGAGCACATGCTCACTAGTTGGCGATTCTCCTCCATCTTTTAGCTATAGAACTTGTTGGAGACTTCATATCTCTCAACTCGGGTATTTGCTTGAAATATTAACTTCAATTCTGGAACATCTCATATGGTCCATGGCGTTCAAAACGTCTTTGAAGTCGATTCTAAGCCGTTAAGCATGGTGCACTAAACTATCAAGTAGTCATCATATTGAGCTAGCCAAGCGTTCATAACGTGCGCATCTGCTCCTGCAATAGGTCTGTCACCTAGCGGTGCATTAAGGACATAATTCTTACTGCGACAATGAGGATAAACCTCGGATCACGGATCCAATCCATCATTGCTACTAACATCTTTCAATACAATTTTCTCTAGGAACACATATAAAAACATAGGGAAGCAACAACGCGAGCTATTGATCTACAACATAATTTGCAAAATACTACGGGACTAAGTTCATGATAAATTAAAGTTCAATTAATCATATTACTTAAGAACTCCCACTTAGAAAATATCCCTCAATTCTCTAAGTGATTGCGTGATCCATATCAACTACACCATGACCGATCATCACGTGTGATGGAGTAGTTTCAATGGTGAACATCAATATGTTGATCATATCTACTATATGATTCACGCTCGACCTTCGGTCTCCGTGTTCCGGTCATATCTTATATGCATAGCTCGTCAAGTATAACCTGAGTATTCGCGTGTGCAACTGTTTTGCACCGTTGTATTTGAGCGTAGAGCCTATCACCCGATCATCACGTGGTGTCTCGTACGAAGAACTTTACATAGCGGTGCATACTCGGGAGAACACTTCTTGATAATTTAGTAAGGGATCATCTTATAATGCTACCGTCAATCAAAGCAAGATAAGATGCATAAAGGATTAACATCACATGCAATCAATATAAGTGATATGATATGGCCATCATCATCTTGTGCTTGTGATCTCCATCTCGAGCTTACCGTCATGATCACCATCGTCACCGTAGCGACACCTTGATCTCCATCGTAGCATCGTTGTCGTCTACGCCAACTATTGCTTCTCGACTATCGCTACTCCTTAGTGATAAAGTAAAGCAATTACATAGCGTTGCATTTCATACAATAAGCGACAACCATATGGCTCCTGCCGATTGCCGATAACTTCGGTTACAAAACATGATCATCTCATACAATAAAATATAGCATCACGTCTTGACCATATCACATCACAACATGCCTGCAAAAACAAGTTAGGCGTCCTCTACTTTGTTGTTGCAAGTTTTACGTGGCTGCTACGGGCTGAGCAAGAACCGTTCTTACCTCGCATCAAAACCACAGCGATACTTCGTCAAATAGACTCCGTTTAACCTTCTCAAGGACGGGCGTATGCCTTTTCAGTTCAACTAAAGTGAGAGAGCAGACACCGCCGGTCACCTTTAAGCAGCGAGTGCTCACGGCGGTGAAACCAGTCTCGCGTAAGCGTCTGGCGTAATGTCGGTCGGGCGCTTCATCTCACAATACCGCTGAACCAAAGTATGACATGCTGGTAGGTAGTATGACTTTATCGTCCACAACTCACTTGTGTTCTACTCGTGCATATGACATCAACGCATAAAACCAGGCTCGGATGCCCTTTGTTGGGAGCGTAGTAATTTCAAAAATTTTCCTACGATCACGCAAGACCATGGTGATGGCATAGCGAGAGGAAGAGTGTCGTCCACGTACCCTCGTGAACCAAAGCGAGCGTTATAACAGCGGTTGATGTAGTCGTGCGTCTTCACGATCCGACCGATCAAGCACCGAGCTCGGCACCTCCGAGTTACGCACCGTTCAGCTCGATGGCGATCCCGGACTCGATCCAGCAAAGTGTCGAGGATGAGTTCGTCGGCCTGACGGCGTGGTGGCGATGATGATGCTCCACCGCGCGGGGCTTCGCCTAAGCTCATGACGATATGACTTCTCCGCGGGCTTCGCCTAAGCTCATGACGATATGACGAGGTGGAATATGGTGGAAGGGGCACCGCTGCAGCTAAGGAAGCGATCAATGATCAACTTGTGTGTCATGGGGTGCCCTCTGCCCTGTATATAAAGGAGGGAAGGGGAGGGGCTGGCCGGCCACCAAGGGCTGCGCAGGGAGTCCTACTCCCACAGGGGTAGGATTCCCCCCAATCCTAGTCCAACTAGGATTGGCCAAGTGGGAAGGGAGAGAGGCGCCACCCCTTCTCCTAGTCCTAATAGGACTAGGGAAGGGGGAAGGCTGACCAGCACTTGGGCCCCTTTCCTCCTTTCCACTAAGGCCCATCAAGGCCCATTGACCCCGGGAGGTTCAGTAACCCCGGTACTCGTAAAATTCCCAATTTCACGGAGTGATTCGAATCAAACATAGGCTTCAATATATCAATCTTTATGTCTCGACCATTTGAGACTCCTCGTCATGTCCGTGATCTCATCCGGGACTCGAACAACCTTGGTACATCAATATCATATAAACTCATAATAAGCATCGCCGAAGCGTTAAGCGTGCGGACCCTACGGGTTCGAGAACTATGTAGACATGACCGAGACACCTCTCGGTCAATAACCAATAAGCGGGACCTGGATGCCCATATTGGCTCCTACATATTCTCGAAGATCTTTATCGGTCGAGACCGCATAACAACATCGTTGTTCCCTTTGTCATCGGTATGTTACTTGCGAGATTCGATCGTCGGTATCAATACCTAGTTCAATCTCGTTCTTGGCAAGTCTCTTTTCTCGTTCCGTAATACATCATCTCACAACTAACACATTTAGTTGCAATGCTTGCAAGGCTTATGTGATGTGCATTACCGAGAGGGCCGAGATACCTCTCCGAGCAATCGGATGACAAATCCTAATCTCGAAATATGCCAACCCAACATGTACCTTCGGAGACACCTGTAATGTACCTTTATAATCACCCGATTCGTTGTGGCGTTTGGTAGCACCAAAGTGTTCCTCGGGCAAGCAGGGGTTGCATAATCTCATAGTCATAGGAACATGTATAAGTCATGAAGAAAAGCACTAGCAACAAACTATACGATCAGGTGCTATGCTAATGGAATGGGTCATGTCAATCAGATCATTCAACCAATGATGTGATCCGTTAATCAAATAACAACTCCTTGTTCATGGTTAGGAAACATAACCATCTTTGATTAACGAGCTAGTCAAATAGAGGCATACTAGTGACACTCTGTAGGTTTATGTATTCACACATGTATTATGTTTCCGGTTAATACAATTCTAGCATGAATAATAAACATTTATCATGATATAAGGAAATAAATAATAACATTATTATTGCCTCTAGGGCATATTTCCTGAATCCGGCGTTATTTGCCCAGCGCTCTTTGGACCGTTCCCTTAATCAAGCCTTTGGTCCTTGTCGCGTTGTGGTTTCCCATTCCCATCCACGACTTGGATGTACTTGGGTTACTTTGATGCGCATCTTGCTAGCCAGATATCCTCTCCTAGCATAGCGGGTCATGAGTCTTATTAATGCAGCCATGGTTCTCGGCTTCTCTGGTGAGGTGTCTGTGCGACCATTAAGTCTCGGACGTTGTGTTTGAAAGCTGCTAAAACTTGGCGTCCAGACGATCGACTATTTAGTTCTTTTGGTGAGAACCTGTTCCCAGAATTTATTGGCTGACTCTCCGGGTTGTTGAGTTATATGACTTAAATTATGCGCATCGGAGAGGACGGGCGTAAGTCATGAAAATTTTCGAAAAGCATCCTCGAGCTCTTCCCAACTTCCAATGGTATTTTCGGGGAGGCTTTTGAGCCAATGTCGGGCTGGCCCATTGAGCT
>JAHIAM010016819.1:0-41030 GCA_021605205.1 Aegilops longissima
CTCGCGAAGTGGGAAGGATCTACGGGCATTAATGTTACAACATGTTTGATAAATATAAATTGCTATTCTTTACTCTTCTACATCTGCAAGATGCTTGGAGTTGCGTGAAGATGCTAGTCTTGATAGGCTAGGCCTTCCCCTCTATTACGGCATTTTGCAGTTCAGGTCCACAGATACAGCCCTTCCATTTGATACCAATGCATACTTAGTATAGATGCGGTGCTTGCAGTACTTTGGATGAGTACTCACGGTTGCTTTGCTACCCTTTTCCCCCTTCTTCCTTCTTTCGGTTGTTGCAATCAGATGGTGGATCCACTGGGCAGATGCCACTCAAGCGGATCTGCTACGTGAAGACTGCCGATGGCGGGGAGTAGTTAGGAGGTCGGCGGGAGGCCTTGTGTCGTGTCAAAACGGCGGATCTCGGTAGGGGTCCCGAACTGTGCCTCTAGGCGGATGGTAACAGAGACAAGGGACACGATGTTTTACCAGTTGGGCCCTCTTGATGGAGGTAAAACCCTACGTCCCTGCTCGATTGATATTGATATTGTGTATGTTTACAAAGTGGATCTACCACGAGATCAAGGAGGCTAAACCTAGAAGCTAGCCTATGGTATGATTGTAAGGGTTGTTGATGTTGTCCTACGGACTAGAGCCATCCGGTTTATATAGACACGGAGAGGGCTAGGTTACATAGGCGGTTACAATGGTAGGAGATCTACATATCCGTATCGCAAGCTTGCCTTCCACGAAGGAAAGTCCCATCCGGACCGGCGAAGTCTTCAATCTTGTATCTTCATAGTCTTGGAGTCGTCGATGATGATAGTCCGGCCGATGATAGTTGGCCGATGATGGTTGTCCGGCTATCGGACACCCCTAATCCGGGACTCCCTCGGTAGCCCCGAACAGGCTTCAATGGCGATAAGTCCGGCGTGTGTGTAGTCTTGGCGTTGCAAAGCGGGTTCTCCTTCAAGTTCTCGTCACGCGAGCAGTGTCAGCTTCCTCATCAATGTTGCGTCTCGGCTTCCATGCCCAATAATGGCCTTCTTCCAGCGTCGGCACTTGCGTGAAAACGGGTGTCTTTTATGTTTACCCCTAGTTGTGCGAATAATCTGCCTATAAGGGAGGCAGAATCGGATCAAATCACCATCTTCCTCCGTAAATACTCATCGGAGAGCTTTCGACCAAGAATCCATTCCATCATGGACCGTCACGGCTCCTCTTCTCGCGCTCCTAGCCCTTTGCGGAGATTGGAGAGATGCTCATTTCCACACAATGAGCTGGTGAAGCTCCAAGTGGAGGATATCTCCCTCCGGCCTTCATGGTTCAGGTTCGAGCGGCTGGCCACCTACAAAGGTGGGAAGCAAGCGGAGGTTACCCCAAATCCCAACAAAGGGGCGGGTATGCTCGTGAAGGAAATATGCCCTAGAGGCAATAATAAAGTTATTATTTATTTCCTTATATCATGATAAATGTTTATTATTCATGCTAGAATTGTATTAACGGAAACATAATACATGTGTGAATACATAGACAAGCAGATAGTCACTAGTATGCCTCTACTAGACTAGCTCATTAATCAAAGATGGTTATGTTTCCTAACCATAGACATGTGTTGTCATTTGATTAATGGGATCACATCATTAGGAGAATGATGTGATTGACATGACCCATTCCGTTAAGCTTAGCACTTGATCGTTTAGTATATTGCTATTGCTTTCTTCATGACCTATGCATGTTCACTGTAACTATGAGTTATGCAACTCCGTATACGGAGGAACACTTTGGGTACTACCAAGCGTCACAGCGTAGCTGGGTGATTATAAAGGAGTACTACGGTGTCTCCAAAGGTACATGTTGGGTTGGCATATTTGAGATTAGGTTTTGTCACTCCGATTGTGGAGAGGTATCTGAGGCCTTCTCGGTAATACACATCACATAAGCCTTGCAAGCATTGCAACTAATGAGTTAGTTGTGAGATGATGTATTACGGAGCGAGTAAAGAGACTTACGATAGCGAGATTGAACTAGGTATTGGATACCGCGATCGAATCTCGGGTAAGTAACTATACCGATGACAAAGGGAACAACGTATGATAGTTATGCGGTTTGACCGATAAAGATCTTCGTAGAATATGTAAGGAACCAATATGGGCATCCGAGGTTCCGCTATTGGTTATTGACGAGAATGGTTCTAGGTCATGTCTACATAATTCTCGAACCCGTAGAGTCCTGCGCTAACGTTCGATGGAGTTTATTATGAGTTTATAAGTTTTGATGTACGAAGGTTGTTGAATCCGGATGTGATCACGGACATGGCGAGAGTCTCGAAATGGTCGAGACATAAAGATTGATATATTGGAAGCCTATGTTTGGACTTGAAAGGGTTCGGATGAAAACAGATTTTCTTAGGAACAGGGGTTCGGAACCCCGAAGTTGGGCCTTGATGGTCCATAGGGAGAAGAGGAAGGGCCAGCCGAGGGCAGGCGCGCGCCCCCTCCCCTCTGGTCCAAATAGGACAAGGAGAGAGTGGCCCCCCTTCCCTCTCCCAATCCTATTCCAACTAGGAAGGAGAGTCCTACTCGGTGGGAGTAGGACTCCTCGGCGCCCCCCTAGGGCTGGCACCCCTTGCTCCTTTATATCTGAGGGCAGGGGCACCGGGACACAAGTTGATCTCGTGATCGTTCTTAGCAGTGTCGGTGCCCCCTCCACCATATTCCCTTCCGGTCATATCGTCGCGGGCTTAAGAAGCCTGCGCGGTGAAGTCATATCGTCGGAGCTTAAGCGAAGCCCTGCGTCGGTGGAGCATCATCATCATCCTGCCGCGTCTTGGGAACTCATGCTCGGCCTTTGCTGGATCGACGCGGGGATCGTCATCGAGCTGAGCGTGTGCTGAACTTCGGAGGTGCCGTCGTTCGGTGCTTGGATCGGTCGGATCGTGAAGGCGTCGACTACATCAACGCGTTGTTATACGCTTCCGCTTCGGTCTCACAGTGCGTGGACGACCTCTCCCTCTCGTTGCTATGCCATCACCATGGTCTTGCGTGTGCGTGGAATTTTTGAAATTACTCGTTCCCCATGATGGCATCGAGCCTGGTTTTATGCATTGATGTCATATGCCGAGTAGAACACAAGTGAGTTGTGGGCGATATAAGTCATACTGCTTACCAGCATGTCATACTTTGGTTGGCGGTATTGTGAGATGAAGCGGCCGGACCGACATTACGCTCGCTTCGAGACTGGTTTCACCGCTTGAGCACTAGTTGCTTAAAGGTGACGGCGGGTGTCTGTCTCTCTCACTTTAGTTGAACCGAGTGTGGCTCGCCCGGTCCTTGCGAAGGTTAAAACAGCACCAACTTGACAAACTATCGTTGTGGTTTTGATGCGTAGGTGAGCGGTTCTTGCTCAGCCCGTAGCAGCCACGTAAAACTTGCAACAACAAAGTAGAGGCGTCTAACTTGTTTTGCAGGGCATGTTGTGATGTGATGTGGTCAAGGCGTGATGCTATATTTTATTGTATGAGATGATCATGTTTTGTAACCAAGTTATCGCAAGCTGGCGGGAGCCATATGGTTGTCGCTTTATTGTATGAAATGCAAGCGCCATGTAATTGCTTTACTTTATCACTAAGCGATAGCGATAGTCGTAGTAGCAATAGTTGGCGAGGCGACAACGATGCTACGATGGAGATCAAGGTGTCGCCGGTGAAGATGGTGATCATGATGGTGCTTGGCGATGGAATCACAAGCACAAGATGATGATGACCATATCATATCACTTATATTGATTGCATGTGATGTTTATCCTTTATGCATCTTATCTTGCTTTGATTGGCGGTAGCATTATAAGATGATCTCTCCTAGATTATCAAGAAGTGTTCTCCACGAGTATGCACCCTTGCGAAAGTTCTTCGTCTTTGAGACACCCGTGATGATGGGAGTGATTGGCTCTCGTTCAAATACAGCGGGTGCAAAACAGTTGCTGCGGAATACTCGGTTAAACTTGCGAGCCTAGCATATAGCAGATATGGCCTCGGAACACGGAGACCGAAGGTCGAGCGTGAATCATATAGTGAATATGATCAACATAGTGATGTTCACATTAAACTACTCCATCTCCGTGATGATGGGACATGGTTTAGTTGATTTGGATCACGTAATCACTTAGATGACTAGAGATGTCGTCTAAGTGGGAGTTTTAATATGATTAATTAAACTTAAATTTATCATGAACTTAGTACCTGATAGTATTTTGCTTGTCTATGTTTCTGTAGATAGATGGCTCGTGTTGTTGTTCCATTGAATTTTAATGCGTTCCTTGAAAGCAAAGTTGAAAGATGATGGTAGCAATTACGGACTGGAGTCCGTAACTTGAGGATTATCCTCATTGCTGCCGAAAATTACGTCTGGAAGCACGCTGGGTGCCGAACCTCTGCTGATCTGGCGGCGTTAAAGCGTCTGGCGAGCAAAGCTGATGACTACTCGATAGTTGATGTGCCATGCTACGGCTTAGAACCGGGTCTTCAACGGCGTTTTGAGCGTCATGGAGCATATGAGATGTTCAGGAGTTGAAGTTAATATTTCAAGCAAATGCCGGATTGAGAGATATGAAGTCTCAATAAGTTCTATAGCTGCAAGATGGAGGAGAATAGTTTCGGTGAACATATACTCAAAATGTGGGGTATAATAATCACTTGATTCAACTGGGGTTACTCTTCGGATGATAGTGTCATTGACGAATTCTCCAATCCGCCCCAAGCTACAAAAGCTTTGATGAACTATAATATGCAAGGATGACCAAAACAATTCCAGCTCTTAATGCTAAAAGCGCGGGGTAGAAATCAAGAAAGAGCATCAAGTGTTGATGGTCAACAAGACCACTAGTTTCAAAAAAGGGCAAAGGGAAGAAGAGGGAACTTCAAAAAAGCAAGATTCTGCCAGAGAAAAACCAAGTCGGACCTAAGCCGGCGAGTGTTTTCGCGGACCTTGGAAGCGGAACTGCCCCAAGTATTTGGCGGATAAGAAGGATGGGAAGGTGATCAAAGGTATTGTGATATACATGTTATTGATGTGTACCTTACTAATACCATATAACGGTATTTGATTTGGTTACTTGCTAATATTTGCCTCGAAAGCAGGAACTACGGATTAGCGAAGATTGGCTAAGGGCGAGGTGACGATTTGGCGTGGGAAATGGTTCCAAAGTCGATGTGATCGTGACTACCTCTACATCTACCATGGGATTAGTTTTAGACCTAAATAATTGTTATTTGGTGCCGCGTTAAGCATGAACATTATATCTGGATCTTGTTTATCGAGGCGGTTATTCATTTAAACGAGAATAATGGTTGTTCTATTTATATGAATAATATCTTTTATGGTCATGCACCCTTGAAGGTGGTCTATTTTATTGAATCTCGATAGTAGTAATACACATATTCATAGTGTTGAAACCAAAAGATCGAGTTGATAATGATAATGCAACTTATTTGTCCCATTTGGGTCATATCGATTGTAAAAGCGCATGAAGAAACTCCATCTTGATGGGCGGAATCACTTGATTATGAATCACTTGGTACTTGGAACCGTGCCTCATGGGCAAGATGACTAAACGCGTTCTCGGAACTATGGGGAAACATTTGTTGGAAATCATACATCGATGTTTGTGGTCCAATGAATATTGAGGCCTGGCGGGTATCTTATTTTCTCACCTTCACAGATGATTTGAGCAGATATGGGTATATCTTTAATGAAACACAAATCTGAAACATTTGAAAAGTTCAAAGAATTTGGGGAAGTGGAAAATCATCGTAACAAGAAAAAAATTCTGATCGATGGTAGGAGAATATTTGAGTTCAGTTTGGTTTACATTTGAAACAATGCGGAATAGTTTAAACTCCGCCACCGGAACACCACGGAGAATGGTGTGTCGAGCGTTGTCGTACTTTACTTGATATGGTGCGATCTATGATGTCTCTTCTGATTTGCTTCGTTTTGGGATATGCTTTAGAGGCGGCCCATTCACGTTAAATAGGGCACCATCTAATCCTTGAGGCGACACCTTATGAATGGTTTGGCAAGAAACCAAAGTTTGTTCTTAAAGTTTGGGGCTGCGATGCTTATGTGAAAAACTTCAACGATAAGCTCGAACCCAAATCGAATGTGTCTTCATAGGATACCCAAAGGGGCTTTGGGTACACCTTCTATCATAGATCTGAAGGCAAGATTTTGTTTAAATTGGATCCTTTCTAAGAAGGGTTTCTCTCGAAAAAGTGAGTGGGAGGAAAGTAGAACTTGATGAGATACTTCGCTCCCTTATTGGAAGGTAGTTCATCACAAAAGCGGTTCTGTGACAACTCACCAATTTGGGAAACTAATGATTTGATCATGAAACTTAGATCAAGTTCTCTTGAACCCTTTGGGTCAAAGTAAAATCGCCAGTGATGCGGTAATCCTATTCGGAAGTCATGTTACTTGACCATGGCGAACCTACAAACTATGAAGAACATTGAGCCCAGATTGTAAAATGGCTGGAAGCCATGAAATTGAGATGGGATCCATGTATGAGAACAAAGTATGGACTTTGGTTGACTTGCCGATGACCAAGCCATTGAGAATAAATGGATCTTTAAAGAAAAGGGGCGTGATGGTAATGTATCTATAAAGCTCGACTTGTTCGAAAGGTTTTCGACAAGTTCAAGGGGTTGACTCGATGAGACTTTCTCATGATGCAATCTGTCGAATCATGTTAGCAATTCGCATTTTATGATTATGAAATATGGCAAATGGATGTAAAAACTGCATTCTTGAATGGATTTCTAGAAAAGAGTTGTATATGATGCAACGGAAGGTTTTGTTGATCCAAGGGTGTAACAAAGTGTCAAGCTCCACGATCAATTTATGGTCAGTGCAAGCCTCTCGGAGTTGGAATAAGGCGATAGTGTGATCAAAGCATATGGTTTTATGGACTTTTGGGCTTTGTTTTACAAAAAGTGAGTGGGAACCTTCATTTCGATATTATATGTGGGACAATTATTGATTGGAAATGATATAGAATTTCTGGATAGCATAAAGGATACTTGAATAAAAGTTTTTCAATGAAAGACCTCGGTGATGCTTACATATTGGGCATCAAGATCTATAGAGATAGATCAAGGCGGCAATGGACTTTCCAAAGCACATACCTTGATAAAGTTTTGAAAAAGTTCAAAATGGATCGAAAAAAGGTTTTTTACATTACAAGGTGTAAGTTGGTGGACTCAATGCCCGACCAAAAGAAGATAGAGAAAATGAAAGATGTTCCCTATGCTTAATAGGCTCTATCATGTATGCAATGATGTGTACGGACGGTATGTTAGCATAAGCTTGGCAAGGTACCAAAGTAATCGAGTGGATCCGGACCGGTCAAGAACATCGAAATACGAAAAGGACTAAGGATATGTTTCTCGTATATGGAGGTGACAAAAGCTAGTCGTAAATGGTTACGTCGATGCAAGCTTTGACAGCGATCCGGACGATTCTAAATGAAACCGGATCGTGTTTTTTAAGCGGTGGAGTGTCGGTTGGTGCAGTTCTAAACAAAGCGTCTGGCGGGATCTACATGTGGCGGATACTAGCGCTTGGGGCAAATGAAGATCGGATGAAAAGTTCATTTCCGATCTAGGTGTCATACCTAGTAGCGGGACCAATGAAATCTTACGGACAATTTGCAATTGCCGGCAAGGAATCCAGATTTCACAAGAGGACCAAGCATATCAAGAGGCGCTTCAATTCCATTGGGACCAAGTCAAGTGGGAGACATAGAGATTTGGAAAATACATACGGATCTGAATGTTGAGATCGTTGACTAACCTCTTCCACGAGCAAAACATGATCAGCACCAAGACTCCATGGGTTAGAATCATTCTTGTTAATCTAGATTATTGACTCTAGTGCAAGTGGGAGGCGAAGGAAATATGCCCTAGAAATAATAAAGTTATTATTTATTTCCTTATATCATGATAAATTTTATTATTCATGCTAGAATTGTATTAACGGAAACATAATACATGTGGAATACATAGACAAACAGATAGTCACTAGTATGCCTCTACTAGACTAGCTCATTAATCAAAGATGGTTATGTTTCCTAACCATAGACATGTGTTGTCATTTGATTAATGGGATCACATCATTAGGAGAATGATGTGATTGACATGACCCATTCCGTTAGCTTAGCACTTGATCGTTTAGTATATTGCTATTGCTTTCTTCATGACCTATACATGTTCCTGTAACTATGAGATTATGCAACTCCGTATACGGAGGAACACTTTGAGTACCAAACGTCACAGCGTGGCGGGTGATTATAAAGAATTACTACGGTGTCTCCAAAGGTACATGTTGGGTTGGCATATTTGAGATTAGGTTTGTCCTCCGATTGTAGAGATCTCTGGGCCTTCTCGTAATACATCACATAAGCCTTGCAAGCATTGCAACTAATGAGTTAGTTGAGATGATGTATTACGGAGCAGTAAAGAGACTTACGTAGCGAGATTGAACTAGGTATTGGATACCGACGATCGAATCTCGGGTAAGTATACCGATGACAAAGGAACAACATATGTGTTATCGCGGTTTGACCGATAAAGATCTTCGTAGAATATGTAGGAACCAATATGGGCATCCAGGTTCCGCTATTGGTTATTGACCGAGAATGGTTCTAGGTCATGTCTACATAATTCTCGAACCCGTGAAGTCCACTTGCAACAACGTTCGATGTGGTTTATTATGAGTTTATAAGTTTTGATGTACGAAGGTTGTTGAGTCGGATGTGATCACGGACATGACGAGGAGTCAAATGGTCGAGACATAAAGATTGATATATTGGAAGCCTATGTTTGGACTTGGAAGGGTTCCGGATGAAAACGATTTTGCGGAACAGGGGGTTACGGAACCCCGAAGTCAATGGGCCTTGATGAGCCATAGGGAAGAGGAAGGGCCAGCAGGCAGGCAGCCCCCTCCTCTAGTCGAATAGGACAAGGAGAAGAGGCGGCGCCCCCCTCTTCCCCCTCCCAATCCTATTCCAACTAGGAAGGGAGTCCTCGGTGGGAGTAGGACTCCTCGGCGCGCCCCTAGGGCTGCCGCACCTTGCTCCTTTATATCACGGGGGCAGGGGCACCCGGGACACACAAGTTGATCTGATCGTTCTTAGCCGTGTCGGTGCCCCTCCACCATATTCCACTTGGTCATATCGTCGCGGAGCTTAGGCGAAGCCCTGCGCTGAGTGAAGTCATATCGTCGCGGAGCTTAAGTGAAGCCCTGCGTCGATGGAGCATCATCATCGTCCCACGCCGTCGTGTGGCCAGACTCATCCCGGCCTTTGCTGGATCGAACACGGGGATCGTCATCGAGCTGAGCGTGTGTGCTGAACTTCCGGAGGTGCCGTCGTTCGGTACTTGGATCGGTCGGATCGTGAAGGCGTGCGACTACATCAACAGCGTTTTTATAGCGCTTCGCTTCGGTCTCAGTGCGTGGTGGAACCTCTCCCCTCGTTGCTATGCCATCATCATGGTCTTGCGTGTCCGTGAGAATTTTTTGAAATTACTCGTTCCCCAACGCCGTCCCCTATCTCGATAAGGGTCGGATTTCCGTACATCCATTCCTCCGGCGGGCTCCCGGAGTTCTCACGGACTCCAGCTTCATCACCTCGCCGCCTCAATCCTGCATATTGCGGAGTTCACGTAGCTCTTCTTGAGCTATTCTGGGCGTCGAGCCCCGCCCGCTATGGAAGAGGTTGTTACGCCTTGCCCGCTCTCACGAGTCCATATATCAAGTGGGCGGCACGAAATATGGCGCATTGCGGGACGGGATATCCATCCGGACCCCTAAGCGCCCAAAGAGTGGCCTTGGAATGGTTTTATAGAGGCAGCTCCGCTGCGGACCCTGTTCGGATCGGCCTCCGGAGTTCAGCAATGCTCCTCTGAAAAGCATGTAGTTGGCGTCCATGAATTTAGCGGAGAAGACAGGCGTCCATTATTTGATGGGCGAATAAAGTTCTTGGCCATCTGGGGTTGACCATGATTGGAGTCATGGAAACATGCATCATCTGAAGTGCAGCCACTACAATCGGGGCCACCCATGTGGGATTTCAACGGGAGGCGATGCCACCCGTCATGGCATAAGGGCGGATTGGCGAAGATCGGTAGCGATCTGTCCGGCCTGTATAAGGGGAAGGAGGATTTCGCCGGACGAACTTCGTTAAATGGGTTCTCCATGAATAATCCCGGCCTTGGGTAGCGAACACTCTGCGTGCCCGACCGTGCCTTTGAAACTTAAGTTTCTTATATTGTGTTCTTCTTTCGATCAGGAATGCGCCCGGACCGTGGAGGACATGCTAAGTCTGGCTCCGCGGCCGAGGATCCGGAGGATCCGGGATCCGGCCTCGAAGACCGGACATAAAGGTGGAGCTAATCGGGGTGTTCCACCAGCTCAGCATGGATAATGCGAAATCGCTTCTCTTGCGGCCGACTATCCGGACTATATCCGGCTTCCACAGTGATTGCGACCAGCCCTGACACCGTCATTCCTTCCTTATCATTTTGACCACCGTATGATGGCGTGCGGGGAGGCGCCCCTAGGCGGCAAGCCGCGGTGGCGGCCAACAAAGGCCGATCCGGACGGTGGCGGAAGAGGGCGCGGTAGCGGACTGAAACGTCGCCGCAAAGGTGTAGTTCACAATTCATTATTTAGAAACAGCGTTCTAGGAAGCATTTGAGTGCTCATGACTTCTATAGGGAAGCGTCCATGCGGACTGCGGGCATGGTTGCCAATCAACCTCTACCAGCCAGAGCTCCACTTTTGGAGGGAAGCGGCGCGGCTTGACGGGCGTTCTCCGACGGAGGATGCCGATGAACTGTCGCCACCAAATCTGAGGTGGAAGTGCCCTGAATCCTGCGCGCCCGAGGCAGTATTCGTGTGTGCTGCTTCTCCCGAGGCGTTGAATGCCTTTAACACGAGGGGCTGCTCGTGCTGCTCAAGATAGTTTACGAGCCACGAACGGTATGTAAAAGACATACGGGTAAGAATTTAATAGTTATATGCCGGTAGCCCGAGACTTAAAGTAGTTATATTAACTGATTTAAGGATCATATAAAACGTGGGGATCTTACGAGAAGAATACCCAACCTCTCGGGAGCTGCAAGAGTGCAAGGCCCAACTTGAGGCGCACTCACTGGCCTTGGAGGAAACACATGGACTTCTCCTAGTAGCGCATTATTTTAGAAGATAAGTAGCGTTTGGCCTTGCATGAAGTATAAAATATGGCGTTGCAGGTGCTGCGGACAAGATCCGGACATGCGAGAACCTGCGCCAACTAAAGGCGGCGAGAGGTCTTGCATAAGGTGCAGCATGAAAACAAGCTCGGGATGCCATGCCCAGCTTGGAGAAAACTGAAAGGCGTTGGGCGGCTGTCGGGGCTCAGTTAAGGAGAATCGGCAACTTCGTCGCGGCATATATAATAAGTGCTTGGCGAACTCCTTTGAAAAGAAGATTCGACGAAATCAATTGACAGAATATATGTACGCGGTATGCTCACGGAGTAAGCCTGCGGAGAGATGCCCATATCCACGGGTGATCAACTTCCAATTATTGCAAGCGATGAGCAGTTCGGCAGGCAATGGCGGCGTCATCTGAGCTTTATGGCAGCCTTCTCCTTACCGATGGTCTTGGGGAGCTTGCGGAAAACTGCGAGGAGTGCGGCAGCGCTTCGATTATGGAAGATTTGACCTGCCGTCAAGGTGCCGAAGGCTGGGCCATAGAAAAGCGGTACAGAAAAGGATCCCAACCACATGGCGAAAATCGGACTGTGGGGCCCGATGGGAAGGAGATCCTGTGAGTTTAGTATCTGGCCAAGTAGAGTTGGCTGCTAAATTTTCCCCGGAGATGTAAATTAGACACATTGGTAAGGATTGAAAAAGAATACAATCGATCGATTTGACAATGTATTATAAAATGACATATAAAATGCCTTCTAGCGGATTGTAGATCGTTTGTCTTTGCCGACCTTTCGCCGACCTCGGGACCCTAGAGTTGGTGTGTCCGAATACCTTCTCGGTTATGAAACAACGGGTATGCATGGAGACCAGCGTTAGGGTCATCGTTGCTTTATCGGACAAGTGCCCAACTAGTTATGTTATATTACATGGGTAGTAGAAACATCTTCGAGGAGAATAGTTCGTTAAGGGTTCCTTTCCTCTGGGGGGGCATGCCCTAAAGTGCATGTCGGACTGCGAAAAAAACGAAAAACATCGGGGGCAGATAAATAATTGGATAAAAATCGTCTTTTAAGTCACCGGGCAGTATTCCCTTAAAACGCTAGCTTTCGGCTTCACCGAGTCGAGAATACATCGGTGACCGGCGTAACAATCGCAAAGTGCTCCTTTACCTCCTAGCCGAACAATCGGGAGCGTGGGGGTAAGCACAGGGCGAGCAACCCAGCTTGGCCAAAACTTAAGTCATATCGATGCATATAATGGTGAATAAAAGGTACATGTGGAGGCTTGACACATGTCTGGGCATAAACCCTTATAATTAAGCTTGGTAAAGAAGCCCCGAGTATAATGAGTGCGGATAGCACATCAATTCTTGCGTGAGCGTTAAAGTAGGCCCTTAAGGCTTGGATGAATAGGGCTGAGAAGAAAAAGAAACAAAAGGCAGTGAAGAAGAAAAACAAAATTTTGGGCGGAAAGGGCGAACTCTCGATCCGCTAAACATAGAATCTTGAATGAGCTGCGTTCCATGGGTTGACTCGAGTCGGTTATCCGATGCATTTAAGTATCTGATGCGCTCCGCGATCGAGGACTTGATCGATGATGAAGGCACTCTTGGAATCGGCACTTTGCCATCGCCATGGCGAGATGGCAAAAGCATAATCGGCGGATGGCAAAGGCTTGCCATCTGCGGCGAGATGGCAAACAGTTAAATCGAAACCTGCGGTAAAACTTCTTTGCCATCTGCTTGCGATGGCAAAAACTCAACTTGCCATCTCTCTTTGGCGAATGGCAAAGCCTCTGCAGGTTAGCTCGTTAGAAGGCTAACATACTTTGCCATCTGCCCGGATGGCAAAAGTTCTGACTCTTTGCCATCGCGGCCGAGATGGCAAAAGAGCAAATAATTCAACCCAAATGTTACATGTAGATGACCGTGGCCTCTTTGCCATCTGCCGGTGATGGCAAGCTCTTTACCATCTGCCGGCCAGGATGGCAAGTGCTATATTGCCCCATTTAATTTTGTTTTTCTTATATCAATTCATTTTCAGAAAATCAAACACAAATATATTTATATGACCAATATAGCATATTCAACACATATTACCAATAGTCATGAACACATATATATAGAACACATATCCAACACATGTTACCAATAGTAGCAAGTTTCATCCATACATATACATAGTTTCATCAATATTACAGTTTCATCATAGGCAGCAAGTTTCACAAAGTCAAAACAAAATTAAAGACAAACACTCCATCAACCCAAGCTTCCGTGATGCAAATCTACAAAATGGGAAAGAAAGAAAGTTAGAGAAGAAGACTAGAAGAAGATTATTATGATGCAACTAAAATGTGAAGATTATTATGATGCAACATATCTGTAAAATAGGTTTTGGTATAGGAAAACCATGACAGCTAAATGAAAAATGCAGTATGTATCAGTATCAAGCAAAATGATAAGTAAATGCCAAAAATAAGTCTTTGGGTATCGGAAAACCATGACAGCTTCACTAATTTGTGTCCTAGTCCACTAATTTGTGTTGAGGAAGCAAAACACACTTGCATTATTGCATTGTTACATGTATTTTTACCAGTCCATAAAAATCTAAACTATATGCGACTACTCACTTAAAAGAACTCATATTAATCCTGGTCTTGGCCATTTTTGTGGGAACACGATTTAGGATATTTCATATCCTATAAGTTTACAACAAATGAATCTCATATTTTTTTTTAATAGAAAACAAAGATTACACTTATATCTGATCATGCATGAGGCTCATAATTTGATTTCTTACCTGTAAATTGCCCTAGATAGGAAAAAAGGTCACTGTTCATCATTCCAAATCTGTCATACAAAATTTAATGAATTGACTACAAAATTGTTTTTCATGATTTTCTGGATTATAAGAAAACAAAATTGGAAGAGAAACTTCAGGGAAGAAGTTTTCTTAAAACTGCTGCATATAGTACTCTTATTTGGCGTGAAAAGTACTCCAAAGTGTTGATACATTATTAGTTAAATGAAGTAACCCTTAGCTGAAAATGTAGTCAGATTATATACAACTACATTTGTGTATCCTTAAAATACCTAGGAGAAACAAAATTTGGAGATCATATACAACTACATATTGGTTTTCACCCTTGATGCCATAATCACGTATTGTTTCAAATACAATTACACATTGAGTAAAAGCTCCATATATTATAAATATACGATATGCAAAGAACAGTAAGGAGCATGTGCAGAGATATCTAAGAATCTAAAATGAGTAGCGTACCACATGGGAAGCTACCACATGCTTATATTGAAAATAATTTGAAATTTACAAAGCGGTGGAGCCAGTTCATATTTTGTGAGCAACCAAAGTGCAAGCAGCCTAAATTAGTAATCTTGGGATAAACTGGCTTATGAATTTTTGATGGTTTTGTCAATAGTACAGTACCACTAGATATTCTGCTGTTTCTTATATTTAGAATTTGCCCTGACCTGATTTTACTACTGTGGCATGCAGAAACCTTGATGCAAAGGAAGCTCCATGAAGAAAGAGATTGAAAATCCAACATCACAACATATATAAGTTTTCTTATTTTCATGATTACTTAAGTTATTGCAGACTGCTTGCTTGTTGTCTGATAAAACACATCTCTGAATATTCGATGAACCCTTTGATCGGGTTTACATTTGTTATCATGTCTGTTCCAAATTTGATTTAGGTCTATGAGCAAGGGCTAAACTGAATCATACTACTCACAAGGGCTAAACTAAACCACACTACTACTTCCTACATGCCCAATCACTGATGATAGGAACTAACAGTTGGGCTGGGCGATGTTCCCATGCATGGTCGGCGCTATGTTGAATTAGTGTGTACTGACGTAACATGTTACTATTATTTTTCCATGCGGAGGAGCAAGGGCCTGGCGAAACCGCGTGGACCAGTTATCGTTACTGAGTGGATTTTGCACTGCCATGGCGCCGGTCTAATTAAGCGCATCGCTAAGAAATAAAGTCTTAGAACTTAATTTAGCATGTCTAAACACTTTCTTTGACTGCTGAATTTAGAACTGCTGCTTGATACACGCACTATTAATTTTCATACTGATAAAGCAACAAATGTTGTATCAATTGGTTAAAAGTACTCCATTGCACTTCAGACAAACTTCAGCAATCAATCAGAATCAATGTCACCCATGATAGGTATTATGGGTATCCATTAGATACTACCAGCGTGCTGTAGGCAGGTACAATCTGTGCGGACATGCACTAATTAGCATCACCTCTGCATCCCTAATTATGCAGTGAACTTGCCGCTGATCAATTATAGTTTTGAAACAATGCTGAAACTCTCACACTTTTTCTTGGCGGAAAACAGCTTACAGAACATAGCCAATCATTTTTTTGTATGAATCCGAGCTTACTAATTTATTCATCTGGAGATAAATTGATTGTAGTTTGACACTTGGTTGTTGCTTCCTTATTTTTCAAATGTACCCCCCTTTCAAGCACACACTAGGTTGATTCAGATATTGTAGAACTCTATATTGTATTATATATATATTATTTTGTTGTTTTTCAACTTAGCGAAAATTTTCATTCGAAGATTTGACTAGCATCCAACGGAGGAATAACCCGAAGGTTAGCAATCTTACAAGTTTGAAATGTGTGACAACGGTAGGGATTTTGTTTTCTGGTAACACGATGCTTGGTCAGGTTTTGAGTGTGGTCCCAGGTCTAATAGGTGTGAAAGCTTTGCCATATGTATGCTGTTGGAGAAATTATATAGCTGTTGTGGTGAAAATTCCTATTTATGGTTAAATAAATCATGTTGTTTCTGCTTTGTTAATAACCATGCCTACTATGATCCTGCGCTTCTTACTCTTTGTGTGAGGCTTGCTGTCAAGCTTAACATGTACTTGATTAACATGTGCTGATTAACTCAGTCAAGCTATTGTTGTAGTTGTCGATGTGAAAGTGTAATGTTCTCCTCATGTCTATTCTGATGTTTCAACTATACTACTTCTCTTGAGAAGTTTTCATAGTCCACACCAGATTATCGCATATTAGATCATCAGGTTACCTACTAATCGACCTGCCAATGACTTCTAGCTTGGTTGATTGCTTGTGGATGATTCTGCAATGTAGTGAAAGAATTTCAGTAACTAAATCCATGCGCTATTCTTCAGCAATGGACAATTTCTGAAACTTTTACGGATTGTGACGATATGATTCAGTGTAAAATAAATGATATGATTCAAGTGGGAGACTGAAGATTGGGTCTCATCTAAATGTCCTGTTTTTCACATGCAGACCCTTTGAAAGATAGTCCTATTGTACTCTAGATGCGGAGGTGTCAGAAAAATTTTACGTAGTCCAAGAAAGCATTGATGTCAATGCCCAAGGACACATTCATATGTTTTCCTTTGATCTCAAGAGTGGAAAATGGAGGTGGAGATAAATCGACTCTAGCTCTCGGCAGTTCTTTAATCGGTCAGTTGGAGCATCTGCTGATTAGATCTAATTAACGTTTTTTTCTGCGGATCTACAGGAATAAAGAGAGATTGAAAATGTAGGAACTGCAAAGGAGAAGAATTACCTTGATGAGGCGCCGTTAGGGGCTCGTCAGGCGATTTCACTGCAGGAGAATCAAAACAAGGTCAGACCAACACCATGTGACAGATCACAAATCGAGCAGGAGGCCCTTGCGTGGAGGTGAGGTTCATGGGATGCATGATCCTTGCCGAAGCGTCGCGAGCAGGCGGCGGCTGGCTGGCGGTCTTAGCGGTGCAGCATTCCTTAGGCGGCTTAGCCTGCATGGACCCAGCAGATGTAGAGGCAACCGGTGAGCCCGTCATGTGAGCCACCAGTCCCCGCCGCCCGCCACCGGCGCTGCGGCCTTGCGGAGCCTTGTGAGGGCGATGGCGGGGAAGGCGGCAGGCGTGGGTGAAGGCGGGGCGGCAGGGGCGGCAGCAGTGGCGAGGAGGGCAGCGATGGGCGGGGGGAAGCGCAATGACAGGCGAAGAGTGGCAGCGGCGGCGAAGCAGCAGGGAAGCGGCAGGGCAGCGGACAGCGGGGTGGCAGGCGAGCCTAGGCGCCATCGGCCAGGGGTTGATGGGTGTGTGGATGAGATGGAGCGTAGATGGGTGGGGGAGAGGAGGATAACCCACAGTTTGTTTTTACGGAAAAAATAACCCCATCTCTTGCCATCTGCGGGGTAGCAAAAGAATCTTGCCGTCTGGCGGCGGATGGCAAAGAATGAGAGATAATGCGTCGTTACACTCTTGGCGTGAGTTGTCAACCTCTTTGCCATCTGGCGGCGAATCAGCAAAAGGTGTTACCATCCACTAGCGGATGGCAAAGAATTAACTGATAACCCGCGTTCTTTGCGGAAATGCAGCGGGTTCTTTGCCATCTGTTTTTATATGCGATAAGCTTAAGGCGTTCTTCTTCATCCCGGTGGCTGATGTGAAAAGCTGGTAATGGCCGGTCCACTGTTTCCCGGTAGTGAGGGGCCCTTCCCATTTGGGCTTGAGCTTGTCCTTTTCTTGTCCGGCGCGTAGAACCAGTTAAGCAACGTTGTAAGTCTTGGCCCGTGCTTCTCTGTTGTGATATCTTGAACTCTTGCTTGATAGAATCACGGAGCGAGCCTTGGCGACATCAGCGTTCTTCTTCCTCAATGCGTCCAAGCTGTCCTGCGATCCAACTCGGCCTCTCTTTCTTCGTACATGCGCTTTTCGAGTGAGTCATGAATGATGTCATGGGCAAAACTGCTTCTGCGCGTATACCATAAAAATGGTGTGAATCCGGTAGTATGGTTAGGCGTTGTCCGCAGCCCCAGTCTGGTCGAGCTCCTCTACCGGTCGTGTCAGATTTACGTAAGGACCGCACTAAGTGGGTTTGATGCCGCTCATTATTAGACCATTTGCTCGTTCCACTTGACCGTTAGTTTGAGGATGATAGACTGAAGCGTAATCAAGCTTGATGCCCATATTTTTGCACCATGATTTAACCTCATCGGCGGTGAAGTTAGGTATGGTTGTTATCGGTGATGATCTTTGTGGGGACACCATAACGGTGTACTACCGGGATATAAAGTCTATCACTGGTCGGGACTCTGCCGTTTTAACTGGTTTGGCCTCTATCCATTTGGTGAATTTATCCACCATGACCAATAGGTACCTTTGCTTGTGGTTCCCCTTTAAGTGGTCCAACCATGTCAAGCCCCGAGATATGAGCGGCCGGGTAATGGGTATAGTTTTGAGGCGGTGGGTGGCATATGGCTACGATTAGCAAAGAGGCGACAACGGCGCATCTTTGGACTAAGTCACGAGCATACTGCTTTCGAACGTTCGACCAATAAAAATCCTGTCACGGAATACCTTTCCTACAAGGGCCGAGCTGCGGCGTGGTGTCGCCCTAATCGGCATGAATTTCAGCCGGGGAGTTTCGCCCTTCCTCTTGGAGATACACCTTTGAAGGACTCGGTTGTGCTTTTCTTATAAAGTTCTCCTCATAGACCTTGTAGGCTTTAGATGGCGGGACAATACAGCGGGCCTCATTTTGGTCTTAGGAAGCTCCTGCCTAAGCAAGTAGGCGAGCGAGATGGATTACATCCGCGGGCAATTACTGCCATTATGTAAGTGGTGGAAGGTGTTTATCATCAATTTGAATCGCCGGGTTGAGTGCGGCTTGTTCCGGTTTATTAGTTCGGACTCCTCTTCCCATAAATGCGGATGGCTTGAAGCCGTTCGGGAAGATATTAGGAGGGACAGCGTCGCGTTTTGTGCCGATGCGTGCCGATCACGTCGGCTGCTTGGTTATTATCCGAACTCGTGATGGAATTCAAGTCCTTCGAACGGGTGACATTTTTAAGACAGCGTTGCGATATGCTGCCATTTCGGATCTTTGGCGTCAAAGTCTCCGTTTATTTGGGATATTGCGAGTTTGAATCGCGCACCTCTAGGCGTTGAATGCCCATGGAGATTGCCATCCGGAGACCATGTAAAGGGCCTCGTGTCGACTGCGTTATTTGGGTCCGTGTACATTATCTGAAGTACGTATTAATTTGTGTCCCCAGTCGGGGGCGTCAATCGATCTTGACCCCAATCCAGCTAACATTTTAGAGCCGTCGAAGTGCATAATCAATTGGGTATCGCGGTACTCTTTAAGGGAGTTGACCTCGGTCCATTCAGCGACAAAGTCAGCCAAAACTTGTGACTTTATAGCTGCTTGAGTTTGTAAGTTATATCAAATGGTAAGAGCTCAATGGCCCATTTGCAATCACCTTACGTCGCGTCGCGGTTGTTTATAATGTCGTTAAAGTGGTACTTGAGAGGCCCTTGTTATCGAACACTCTTGAAAGTAGTGTAGGAGCTTCGGGATGCCATGAACACCGTATGCTATCTTACGATAGTGCGGATAGCAGGACTTCTTGCAGGGGTTAACACGGTGGATCGTAGTATACTGGTTTTTGAAGAGGAATTTATGCCCTTCTTTCTCTCGTTCGACTGACGAGTACGCTTACAACTTGATCGTTGCTGCGATGTATAACAACATTGGTTACGCCCGAGTTGGGCGCATGCGAGGACAGTTGTTGCCAATATGGCCTTTATTTCTTGAGTCCGGTGGTGGCGACATCCGTCCACTCGAAGTGATGATGCGCCTAAGGAAGCGATAGAAGGTAATGCCTTTTCTCCTAGGCAGGAGATAAAGCGACTTAAAGCACGCCATCATCGATCGATTTTGTATTTGCTTGAGGTCTTTTGGGATATCTAGCTGGCAGAGAGCTCGGATCTTGGCTGGGTTTGCTTCAATTCCTCTACGGATCTGATGAAGCCCAGTGACTTTCCGGTGATGCATGCAGCATTTTTCCGGATTCAGCTTGATGTCATATGCTCAGAGGTTGTCGAATGTGAGCCTCAAAGTCGTCTACTAGAGTTTAGCGTGTTTAGTTTTGGCGACTACGTCGTCTCATGTGCACTCTCTGTTTTTGCCCGATCTGGGTAGCGGACATATACGAATCATGCGCTGATATGTTGCTTGTAGGCGTTTTTAAGTCGAAGGGCATCGTGTTGAAGCAGAATGGTCCATATGGAGTAATGAATGCCGTTGCTTGACTTGATCCGCTACACCATCTTGATTTGATGATAGCGGATTATCGTCCGGAAGCACAATGAATCGTGCCCTGCGGATGGCATCGATGATTTAGTCGATCTTGAGGGAGGGAAGGATCCTTTGGGCAGGCTTTATTTAGGTCTTTGAAATCGACACATAGGCGCCAGGTTGTCCTTCTTTGGTACCATTACCAGGTTTGCTAGCCAATCAGGATGCTTGATGTCTCTGATAGATCCGGCTTCCAATAGTTTGGCTAGCTCTTCTCCCATTGCCTGTCTTTTGGGTTAGGAAAATCGTCGAAGCTTGTTTGGTAGGGCTTGAATCCTTTTAGGATGTTTGGGGCGTGATACGCTTGTCTGCGTGGGATTCGGGCATATCAGAAGTGCCGAGCAAAATGTCCCAATTTTCGAAGGAATTCTACATGATCTGGTGACTATCGGGGTTCAATTGTGCCCGATGGAGCCGTCTTTAATAGAGGTCCGTTAGGTGGACACGGGAATTTACTATTTCATCTGCTGGTTTAAAGGAGGTGGACTTGGATCTCTTGTCGAGTATCCACATCGTCCCTATTATTCACCGTAGGCCTTGTTGTGGGTGAGTTCCTCTGCCTTCAGGGCTTCGGATAGTGCCTCTAAGGCTAATCGGCTGTCTTGTTTTGGTGCGGTGCTATGTCCGGATCACTAAGAGTGATTATTCCACGGGCCCGAGCATTTTGAGCTTCATGTACCCGTAATGGAGTGCGGCTTGAAAAATTGTGCGCCTCTCGTCCTAATATAGCGTGATATCCGCTGTTGAGCAGGGCCACTTGGGCGTGACTTCCGGATCTGTAATTGTCCGGTGAGCGAATACCACATGGTGTGATTTTTCTCTGTGCAGCGGCTAAGGATTATTCCTCTAAAGGTTGTGCTGCTTCGTTCAATGCGGCTCCGGTCTATTTCCATTTTTGAAGGGTTTCCTCGTAGATGAGGTTTAATCTGCCGCCATCCATGAGGACTTTTGTAAGTCAAAGCCGTCCACTATTGGACTAAGTACCGGTCTTGGTGGAGCTCGGGCTGTCCGAATTTAGGTTCGTCGCTGGCGTTGAAGGTGATGGCTGTGCTCCATGGATTGGTTGTTGCTACTTGGTAGACTTGGCGAGGCTGCGGTTATTCGTTTCGCATATTATTTGATCACGAAAGTCTAAAGACTGTTGATACCGTGCCGATGTTGTTGGAGTGGTTTCGGGGCTAAAGCTCCTCTCCACTTTTACCTGCGTAATATCAACATGCTCGAAGTTTATGTGTTGGGAATGCATATACATCTTGTGAATTTTCTGGTCCGCTAAGCCATCCCTCTAATGCGGTTCCGTGCCCTTTATGGGGTCTTTGCCTTTTGGTTTTTGTATCTGGTGCTGAGTGTAATGCACCCTTTTGTTGCGGACTAGGGTTGTATTGGGGGGATTGTCCCAAATTATATTTTGGTTGTCAGGAAACTCTCCATCTACAATGATACTATGGACACCAGGTCGTGGCGTGTAATTTCCACCCGGTGGTTCAAAGTCCCGTCCGTGCAATTATTGCAAAAATTGAGATTGCATTTTCCTCTCGGCGTCCTTTATCCTGTCCATAACGGGAGAATCGCCCGATAGTGATGTCTTGTCTCAATGGGCTCTTGCGGATTAGAGATAGATCGCATATATGCGGCGGGTGGGTGGAATTAAGTCAAGAACCCTATCTCTCAGGCTCGAAGGCGAGAAGTTTCGAATCTGGAAGCTTGGATTGCTGGGCGTTGTCCAGAGTGCAGTCGATGCCTAACTTTAAGTTCGGTGCTTGATCGATCCGTCCTCGGCGGGAATCCGGCATGGGGGTTGGGAGCCGGACATGACTAGTTTTCAATACAGGAGAAGCGTCGCGCATTGTTCCTCTACCACTGCAGCGTGGTGGGTGACACAGGAGAGTTAATCTCTCTCGGATCGGTTTCGTAATCTGATGTGATGCATGGCGACTCGAGGCGGCGATCACGATCCAGAGCTCGTTCTGATCGAGAGCTCTATTGGATCCAGCGGCAATCGGTAGCGTGAAAATTGCTTTGGCGACTTGAGAGGTCATTGTCGAGCGGTGGCGGACGGCGGTCATAAGAAAACCACCTAGCGGATAGTTTGGCGGCCAAGGCTCCTTTGGCAAAATACCGTCCTTGAAGGCGGGAGGAGCATCCTTCCTATCGGTGGCACGAAGGAACTCTCAATGAAAGCACCAATGTCGGTGTCAAAACCGGCGGATCTCGGTGGGGTCCCGAACTGTGCGTCTAGGCGGATGGTAACGAGGAGACAAGGGACACGATGTTTTACAGGTTCGGGCCCTCTTGATGGAGGTAAAACCCTCGTCTGCTGATTGATATTGATATGTATGTTTACAAGTGGATCTACCACGAGATCAAGGAGGCTAAACCCTAAAGCTAGCCTATGGTATGATTGTAAGGGTTGTTGATGTTGTCCTACGGACTAGAGCCATCCGGTTTATATAGACAGGAGAGGGCTAGGGTTACATAGAGTCGGTTACAATGGTAGGAGATCTACATATCCGTATCGCCAAGCTTGCCTTCCGCCAAGGAAAGTCCCATCCGGACCGAGTGAAGTCTTCAATCTTGTATCTTCATAGTCTTGAGTCGGTCGATGATGATAGTCCGGCGATGATAGTTCGGCCGATGATGGTAGTCGGCTATCCGGACACCCCTAATCCGGGACTCCCTCACCTTGCCTCTTGATCGTGTTGCTTTTGTGCTAGCCTTCTTAAGGCATCCTTGTTAAACTTATGCGTACTTAGATATTGTTGCTTCGGCGACTCTTGTGTATCGAGCGTATTGAGCCCTCGAGGCCCGGCTTGTAATATGAAGCTTGTATTATTTTGATTTGTGTCTAGAGTTGTGTTGTGATATCTCGGTGAGTCCACGATCTTGGTCGTACACATTTGCGTGCATGATTAGTGCGCGAGTCGAATCGAGGCGTCACGGTGGCGCTAATGCCGTCCACGGATCGCGGCCTAGTCGCCAAAGGATGGGATCGAGGTCGAAATCGGCGCCAAGGATGAAGTCGACAGCCCAAGTCGATGGCCACATGTGTAGAGAAGTGTTAGTTGCCGATGGTGATGGGGCGTCGGGCAAGTCCATGACACGAGCGATCGCCATTGAGCACCGTGACCCAGTTGCTCCGCCGTGGCCAAGTGCTAAGCGCCGCATGGTAGCCTCGGGCAGGATGTTATGGGTGGGCATGTCCACCAAAGGCCTGGCGCTCACCGTGGATCATCACCGGCAGCGGCATAGTGCGCTTTCGTCGCGGATGCCCGGCGCGTGAAGAGAGACCACGAGGCCGTCGCAGGAGACGGTCGGTCTCGGCAACCCCGCTGGGGGCGTCGCGTCGGCCCGTCGGACGGCGTCCTCGATGTAATCGACCATCTCCAAGTAGAAGCGGCAGGCGGACATGGCTCGGCATATAGGTCTCATCGCGATTAGCGAGAGGCCTGGCGCGCCGCTCCATCTGCTCCGCCGGAGAGACAACGAAGGGTCGCGTCGTGGCTGGTGTAGTAATCGCGAAGCGGCGAGTGGCGGCTTTGGCGAGGTGGGTGGGTGTGCCGGCCTCCTCGAGCGGGGTGGCGGTAGCATGTCTTGAAGCGCGAGCCTCGGCGGGCGTAATACATAGCCGTCTGGAGATCTGAGGGCGCGGCTCCGTCCGCGGATGTGATCCGGAAGGCCACCGACAAAGAAGTTCGACACGCTGCTGCGTCGTCACACTGACGCATGGCATGCGAGGCACAGGGCGGTCGGCGAAGTCTGCACGTGGAGGTGAAGGAAGGCGGCGAGCTCCGCTGATCGGCTCCAGCTGCCGGAGCCCAAAGCAAGGAGGCAAAGCTCGCGGAAGCATTCCCAAGGGGCATGGCGCCCTCGTCACCTTTCGGCGTAATACGAGTCTGTGCAGCGCCAGATGATCTGGCGAGCCAGGTCCGCTCCAGCGGTCGCTGCCCGTGGAAGAACTTGCCTGGTTGAGCAGTTGAGGGTCCTCGTGCCGTCATAGGTGGCGAAATCGATCTTCGCGAACAGCGGCGATGTCGATGCGAGCAGCCGTGTCGAGATGGCTCGGATGTCGCGGGCGGTGGTGGCGCTGGTGGAGTACTCGGGTAGGGACCCGGGCGGATGGCCCGCGAACTCTGAAGCAGTCGGCTGCTCGGTGTCGTGGTGTCGACCCGAGCAAAGACCCAGCCGCCCAAGCTGGTAGTGGCGACGGATGGCGAAAGCAGGACTTGGTGTATTGAGATAGTCACTAGTATGCCTCTACTAGACTAGCTCATTAATCAAAGATGGTTATGTTTCCTAACCATAGACATGTGTTGTCATTTGATTAATGGGATCACATCATTAGGAGAATGATGTGATTGACATGACCCATTCCGTTAGCTTAGCACTTGATCGTTTAGTATATTGCTATTGCTTTCTTCATGACCTATACATGTTCCTGTAACTATGAGATTATGCAACTCCGTATACGGAGGAACACTTTGAGTACCAAACGTCACAGCGTGGCGGGTGATTATAAAGAATTACTACGGTGTCTCCAAAGGTACATGTTGGGTTGGCATATTTGAGATTAGGTTTGTCCTCCGATTGTAGAGATCTCTGGGCCTTCTCGTAATACATCACATAAGCCTTGCAAGCATTGCAACTAATGAGTTAGTTGAGATGATGTATTACGGAGCAGTAAAGAGACTTACGTAGCGAGATTGAACTAGGTATTGGATACCGACGATCGAATCTCGGGTAAGTATACCGATGACAAAGGAACAACATATGTGTTATCGCGGTTTGACCGATAAAGATCTTCGTAGAATATGTAGGAACCAATATGGGCATCCAGGTTCCGCTATTGGTTATTGACCGAGAATGGTTCTAGGTCATGTCTACATAATTCTCGAACCCGTGAAGTCCACTTGCAACAACGTTCGATGTGGTTTATTATGAGTTTATAAGTTTTGATGTACGAAGGTTGTTGAGTCGGATGTGATCACGGACATGACGAGGAGTCAAATGGTCGAGACATAAAGATTGATATATTGGAAGCCTATGTTTGGACTTGGAAGGGTTCCGGATGAAAACGATTTTGCGGAACAGGGGGTTACGGAACCCCGAAGTCAATGGGCCTTGATGAGCCATAGGGAAGAGGAAGGGCCAGCAGGCAGGCAGCCCCCTCCTCTAGTCGAATAGGACAAGGAGAAGAGGCGGCGCCCCCCTCTTCCCCCTCCCAATCCTATTCCAACTAGGAAGGGAGTCCTCGGTGGGAGTAGGACTCCTCGGCGCGCCCCTAGGGCTGCCGCACCTTGCTCCTTTATATCACGGGGGCAGGGGCACCCGGGACACACAAGTTGATCTGATCGTTCTTAGCCGTGTCGGTGCCCCTCCACCATATTCCACTTGGTCATATCGTCGCGGAGCTTAGGCGAAGCCCTGCGCTGAGTGAAGTCATATCGTCGCGGAGCTTAAGTGAAGCCCTGCGTCGATGGAGCATCATCATCGTCCCACGCCGTCGTGTGGCCAGACTCATCCCGGCCTTTGCTGGATCGAACACGGGGATCGTCATCGAGCTGAGCGTGTGTGCTGAACTTCCGGAGGTGCCGTCGTTCGGTACTTGGATCGGTCGGATCGTGAAGGCGTGCGACTACATCAACAGCGTTTTTATAGCGCTTCGCTTCGGTCTCAGTGCGTGGTGGAACCTCTCCCCTCGTTGCTATGCCATCATCATGGTCTTGCGTGTCCGTGAGAATTTTTTGAAATTACTCGTTCCCCAACGCCGTCCCCTATCTCGATAAGGGTCGGATTTCCGTACATCCATTCCTCCGGCGGGCTCCCGGAGTTCTCACGGACTCCAGCTTCATCACCTCGCCGCCTCAATCCTGCATATTGCGGAGTTCACGTAGCTCTTCTTGAGCTATTCTGGGCGTCGAGCCCCGCCCGCTATGGAAGAGGTTGTTACGCCTTGCCCGCTCTCACGAGTCCATATATCAAGTGGGCGGCACGAAATATGGCGCATTGCGGGACGGGATATCCATCCGGACCCCTAAGCGCCCAAAGAGTGGCCTTGGAATGGTTTTATAGAGGCAGCTCCGCTGCGGACCCTGTTCGGATCGGCCTCCGGAGTTCAGCAATGCTCCTCTGAAAAGCATGTAGTTGGCGTCCATGAATTTAGCGGAGAAGACAGGCGTCCATTATTTGATGGGCGAATAAAGTTCTTGGCCATCTGGGGTTGACCATGATTGGAGTCATGGAAACATGCATCATCTGAAGTGCAGCCACTACAATCGGGGCCACCCATGTGGGATTTCAACGGGAGGCGATGCCACCCGTCATGGCATAAGGGCGGATTGGCGAAGATCGGTAGCGATCTGTCCGGCCTGTATAAGGGGAAGGAGGATTTCGCCGGACGAACTTCGTTAAATGGGTTCTCCATGAATAATCCCGGCCTTGGGTAGCGAACACTCTGCGTGCCCGACCGTGCCTTTGAAACTTAAGTTTCTTATATTGTGTTCTTCTTTCGATCAGGAATGCGCCCGGACCGTGGAGGACATGCTAAGTCTGGCTCCGCGGCCGAGGATCCGGAGGATCCGGGATCCGGCCTCGAAGACCGGACATAAAGGTGGAGCTAATCGGGGTGTTCCACCAGCTCAGCATGGATAATGCGAAATCGCTTCTCTTGCGGCCGACTATCCGGACTATATCCGGCTTCCACAGTGATTGCGACCAGCCCTGACACCGTCATTCCTTCCTTATCATTTTGACCACCGTATGATGGCGTGCGGGGAGGCGCCCCTAGGCGGCAAGCCGCGGTGGCGGCCAACAAAGGCCGATCCGGACGGTGGCGGAAGAGGGCGCGGTAGCGGACTGAAACGTCGCCGCAAAGGTGTAGTTCACAATTCATTATTTAGAAACAGCGTTCTAGGAAGCATTTGAGTGCTCATGACTTCTATAGGGAAGCGTCCATGCGGACTGCGGGCATGGTTGCCAATCAACCTCTACCAGCCAGAGCTCCACTTTTGGAGGGAAGCGGCGCGGCTTGACGGGCGTTCTCCGACGGAGGATGCCGATGAACTGTCGCCACCAAATCTGAGGTGGAAGTGCCCTGAATCCTGCGCGCCCGAGGCAGTATTCGTGTGTGCTGCTTCTCCCGAGGCGTTGAATGCCTTTAACACGAGGGGCTGCTCGTGCTGCTCAAGATAGTTTACGAGCCACGAACGGTATGTAAAAGACATACGGGTAAGAATTTAATAGTTATATGCCGGTAGCCCGAGACTTAAAGTAGTTATATTAACTGATTTAAGGATCATATAAAACGTGGGGATCTTACGAGAAGAATACCCAACCTCTCGGGAGCTGCAAGAGTGCAAGGCCCAACTTGAGGCGCACTCACTGGCCTTGGAGGAAACACATGGACTTCTCCTAGTAGCGCATTATTTTAGAAGATAAGTAGCGTTTGGCCTTGCATGAAGTATAAAATATGGCGTTGCAGGTGCTGCGGACAAGATCCGGACATGCGAGAACCTGCGCCAACTAAAGGCGGCGAGAGGTCTTGCATAAGGTGCAGCATGAAAACAAGCTCGGGATGCCATGCCCAGCTTGGAGAAAACTGAAAGGCGTTGGGCGGCTGTCGGGGCTCAGTTAAGGAGAATCGGCAACTTCGTCGCGGCATATATAATAAGTGCTTGGCGAACTCCTTTGAAAAGAAGATTCGACGAAATCAATTGACAGAATATATGTACGCGGTATGCTCACGGAGTAAGCCTGCGGAGAGATGCCCATATCCACGGGTGATCAACTTCCAATTATTGCAAGCGATGAGCAGTTCGGCAGGCAATGGCGGCGTCATCTGAGCTTTATGGCAGCCTTCTCCTTACCGATGGTCTTGGGGAGCTTGCGGAAAACTGCGAGGAGTGCGGCAGCGCTTCGATTATGGAAGATTTGACCTGCCGTCAAGGTGCCGAAGGCTGGGCCATAGAAAAGCGGTACAGAAAAGGATCCCAACCACATGGCGAAAATCGGACTGTGGGGCCCGATGGGAAGGAGATCCTGTGAGTTTAGTATCTGGCCAAGTAGAGTTGGCTGCTAAATTTTCCCCGGAGATGTAAATTAGACACATTGGTAAGGATTGAAAAAGAATACAATCGATCGATTTGACAATGTATTATAAAATGACATATAAAATGCCTTCTAGCGGATTGTAGATCGTTTGTCTTTGCCGACCTTTCGCCGACCTCGGGACCCTAGAGTTGGTGTGTCCGAATACCTTCTCGGTTATGAAACAACGGGTATGCATGGAGACCAGCGTTAGGGTCATCGTTGCTTTATCGGACAAGTGCCCAACTAGTTATGTTATATTACATGGGTAGTAGAAACATCTTCGAGGAGAATAGTTCGTTAAGGGTTCCTTTCCTCTGGGGGGGCATGCCCTAAAGTGCATGTCGGACTGCGAAAAAAACGAAAAACATCGGGGGCAGATAAATAATTGGATAAAAATCGTCTTTTAAGTCACCGGGCAGTATTCCCTTAAAACGCTAGCTTTCGGCTTCACCGAGTCGAGAATACATCGGTGACCGGCGTAACAATCGCAAAGTGCTCCTTTACCTCCTAGCCGAACAATCGGGAGCGTGGGGGTAAGCACAGGGCGAGCAACCCAGCTTGGCCAAAACTTAAGTCATATCGATGCATATAATGGTGAATAAAAGGTACATGTGGAGGCTTGACACATGTCTGGGCATAAACCCTTATAATTAAGCTTGGTAAAGAAGCCCCGAGTATAATGAGTGCGGATAGCACATCAATTCTTGCGTGAGCGTTAAAGTAGGCCCTTAAGGCTTGGATGAATAGGGCTGAGAAGAAAAAGAAACAAAAGGCAGTGAAGAAGAAAAACAAAATTTTGGGCGGAAAGGGCGAACTCTCGATCCGCTAAACATAGAATCTTGAATGAGCTGCGTTCCATGGGTTGACTCGAGTCGGTTATCCGATGCATTTAAGTATCTGATGCGCTCCGCGATCGAGGACTTGATCGATGATGAAGGCACTCTTGGAATCGGCACTTTGCCATCGCCATGGCGAGATGGCAAAAGCATAATCGGCGGATGGCAAAGGCTTGCCATCTGCGGCGAGATGGCAAACAGTTAAATCGAAACCTGCGGTAAAACTTCTTTGCCATCTGCTTGCGATGGCAAAAACTCAACTTGCCATCTCTCTTTGGCGAATGGCAAAGCCTCTGCAGGTTAGCTCGTTAGAAGGCTAACATACTTTGCCATCTGCCCGGATGGCAAAAGTTCTGACTCTTTGCCATCGCGGCCGAGATGGCAAAAGAGCAAATAATTCAACCCAAATGTTACATGTAGATGACCGTGGCCTCTTTGCCATCTGCCGGTGATGGCAAGCTCTTTACCATCTGCCGGCCAGGATGGCAAGTGCTATATTGCCCCATTTAATTTTGTTTTTCTTATATCAATTCATTTTCAGAAAATCAAACACAAATATATTTATATGACCAATATAGCATATTCAACACATATTACCAATAGTCATGAACACATATATATAGAACACATATCCAACACATGTTACCAATAGTAGCAAGTTTCATCCATACATATACATAGTTTCATCAATATTACAGTTTCATCATAGGCAGCAAGTTTCACAAAGTCAAAACAAAATTAAAGACAAACACTCCATCAACCCAAGCTTCCGTGATCTGAAGCAAATCTACAAAATGGGAAGAAGAAAGTTAGAAGAAGAAGACTAGAAGAAGAAGATTATTATGATGCAACTAAAATGTGAAGATTATTATGATGCAACTTATATCTGTAAAATAGGTTTTGGGTCGGAAAACCATGACAGCTAAGTGAAAAATGCAGTATGTCAGTATCAAGCAAAATGATAAGTAAATGCCAAAAATAAGTCTTTGGGTATGGGAAAACCATGACAGCTTCACTAATTTGTCTAGTCCACTAATTTGTGTTGAGGAAGCAAAACACTTGTATAAATGCATTATTGTTACATGTATTTTACCAGTCCATAAAAATCTAAACTATATACGACTACTCACTTTAAAGAACTCATATTAATCCTGGTCTTGGCCATTTGTGGAACACGATTTAGGATATTTCATATCCTATAAGTTTAACAAATGAATCTCATATTTTTTTAATAGAAAACAAGATTACACTTATATCTGATCATGCATGAGGCTCATAATTTGATTTCTTACCTGTAAGTTACCCCTAGATAGGAAAAAGGTCACTGTTCATCATTCCAAATCTGTCATACAAAATTTAATGAATTGACTACAAAATTGTTTTTCATGATTTTTCTGGATTATAAGAAAACAAAATTGGAAGAGAAACTTCAGGGAAAGAAGTTTTCTTAAAACTGCTGCATATAGTACTCTTATTTGGCGTGAAAGGTACTCCAAAGTGTAAATGCGTATTAGTTAAATGAGTAACCCTTAGCTGAAAATGTAGTCAGATTATATACAACTACATTTGTGTATCCTTAAAATACCAAGGAGAAACAAAATTTGGAGATCATATACAACTACATATTTGTTTTCACCCTTGATGCCATAATCCGTATTGTTTCAAATACAGTACACATTGGTAAAGCTCCATGTATTATAAATATACGATATGCAAAGAACAGTAAGGAGCATGTGCAGAGATATCTAAGAATCTAAAATGAGTAGCATTACCATGGAAGCTACCACATGCTTATATTGAAAATAATTTGAAATTTACAAGGCAGTGGAGCCAGTTCATATTTTGTGAGCAACAAAGTGCAAGCAGCCTAAATTAGTAATCTTGGGATAAACTGGCTTATGAATTTTGATGGTTTTGTCAATAGTACAGTACCACTAGATATTCTGCTGTTTCTTATATTTAGAATTTGCCCTGACCTGATTTTACTACTGTGGCATGCAGAAACCTTGATGCAAAGGCTCCATGAAGAAGAGATTGAAAATCCAACATCACAACATGTATAAGTTTTCTTATTTTCATGATTAGCAAAGTTATTGCAGACTGCTTGTTTGTTGTCTGATAAAACACATCTCTGAATATTCGATAGACCCTTTGATCGAGTTTACATTTGTTATCGTGTCTGTTCCAAATTTGATTTAGGTCTATAGGCAAGGGCTAAACTGAATCATGCTACTCACAAGGGCTAAACTAAACCACACTACTACTTCCCATGCCCAATCACTGATGATAGGAACTAACAGTTGGGCTGGGCGATGTTCCCATGCATGGTCGCTATGTTGATTAATTAGTGTGCTGACCGTAACATGTTACTATTATTTTTCCTTGAGAGGAGCAAGGGCCTGCGAAGCACGTGGACCAGTTATCGTTCGGTGGATTTTGCACGACGCGATGTAACCGGTCTAATTAGCGCATCGCTAAAAAATAAAGTCAGACTTAATTTAGCATGTCTAAACACTTTCTTTGACTGCTGAATTTAGAACTGCTGCTTGATGCACTATTAATTTTCATACTGATAGGCAACCAAATGTTGTATCAATTGGTTAAAGTACTCCATTGCACTTCAGAGACAAACTTCAGCAATTAGTCAGAATCAATGTCACCCATGATAGGTATTATGGGTATCCATTAGTACTACCAACGTGCTGTAGCCAGGTACAATCTGTGCGGACATGCACTAATTAGCATCACCTCTGCATCCTAATTATGCAGTGAACTTGCCGCTGATCAATTATAGTTTTGAAACAATGCTGAAACTCTCACACTTTTTCTTGGCGGAAAACAGCTTACAGAACATAGCCAATCATTTTTTTGTATGAATCCGAGCTTACTAATTTATTCATCTGGAGATAAATTGATTGTAGTTTGACACTTGGTTGTTGCTTCCTTATTTTCAAATGTACCCCCTTTCAAGCACTAGGTTGATTCAGATATTGTAGAACTCTATATTGTATTATATATATTATTTTTGTTGTTTTTCAGCTTAGCGAAAATTTTCATTCGAAGATTTGACTAGCATCCAACCAGAGGAATAACCCGAAAGGTTAGCAATCTTACAAGTTTGAAATGTGTGACAACGGTAGGGATTTTGTTTTTCTGGTAACACAGTACTTGGTCAGGTTTTACGTGTGGTCCCAGGTCTAATAGGTGTGAAAGCTTTGCCATATGTATGCTGTTGGAGAAATTATATAGCTGTTGTGGTGAAAATTCCTATTTATGGTTAAATAAATCATGTTGTTTCTGCTTTGTTAATAACCATGCCTACTATGATCCTGCGCTTCTTACTCTTTGTGTGAGGCTTGCTGTCAAGCTTAACATGTACTTGATTAACATGTGCTGATTAACTCAGTCAAGCTATTGTTGTAGTTGTCGATGTGAAAGTGTAATGTTCTCCTCATGTCTATTCTGATGTTTCAACTATACTACTTCTCTTGAGAAGTTTTCATAGTCCACACCAGATTATCGCATATTAGATCATCAGGTTACCTACTAATCGACCTGCCAATGACTTCTAGCTTGGTTGATTGCTTGTGGATGATTCTGCAATGTAGTGAAAGAATTTCAGTAACTAAATCCATGCGCTATTCTTCAGCAATGGACAATTTCTGAAACTTTTACGGATTGTGACGATATGATTCAGTGTAAAATAAATGATATGATTCAAGTGGGAGACTGAAGATTGGGTCTCATCTAAATGTCCTGTTTTTCACATGCAGACCCTTTGAAAGATAGTCCTATTGTACTCTAGATGCGGAGGTGTCAGAAAAATTTTACGTAGTCCAAGAAAGCATTGATGTCAATGCCCAAGGACACATTCATATGTTTTCCTTTGATCTCAAGAGTGGAAAATGGAGGTGGAGATAAATCGACTCTAGCTCTCGGCAGTTCTTTAATCGGTCAGTTGGAGCATCTGCTGATTAGATCTAATTAACGTTTTTTTCTGCGGATCTACAGGAATAAAGAGAGATTGAAAATGTAGGAACTGCAAAGGAGAAGAATTACCTTGATGAGGCGCCGTTAGGGGCTCGTCAGGCGATTTCACTGCAGGAGAATCAAAACAAGGTCAGACCAACACCATGTGACAGATCACAAATCGAGCAGGAGGCCCTTGCGTGGAGGTGAGGTTCATGGGATGCATGATCCTTGCCGAAGCGTCGCGAGCAGGCGGCGGCTGGCTGGCGGTCTTAGCGGTGCAGCATTCCTTGGCGGCAGCCTGCATGGACGGCGAGATGTAGAGGCAACCGGTGAGGCCCGTCGTGAGCCCCCATCCCCGCCGCCCGCCACCGGCCTTCTGACGCCAGCGCCGGACCTTGGCAGGGCGATGGCAGGAAACGCGGCAGCGTGGGTGGGGCGAGGGCGGCAGGGCGGCGGCAGGGTGGCGGGGAGGGCAGCGATGGGCGAGGGGCGACGGCGGCAGAGGCGAAGTGGCAGCGGCAGCGGCGAAGCAGAGGCAGCAGGGCGGCGGCGAAGTGGCAGCGAGGCGAGCCTAAGCGCCATCGGAGGGTTGTTCGGTGTGTGTGGATGAGATGGGGCGTAGATGGGTGGGGAGAGAGGAGGATAACCCCGCAGTTTGTTTACACGGAAAAAATAACCCCATCTCTTGCCATGCCGGCAGATGGCAAAAAATCTTTTCCGTCTATTTGGCGGATGGCAAAGAGAACAGAGGCAATGCGTCGTTACACTCTTGGCGGCCCAGGATTTGTCAACCTCTTTGCCATCTTGCTGGCGGATGAAAAGATATTGCCATCCACTGCAGATGGCAAAGAATTGGCTGATGGCAACCCGTTCTTTGCCGTCCTTCGGTTCTTTGCATCGTTTTTAACAGATGGCAAAAGGCGTTCTTTGCCATCGGTTAAGTGATGGCAAGAGGCGGCTGATGGCGAATTCCATTTCGATGATGAGGGCCTTCCCATTTGGGCTTGAGCTTGTCCTTTTCTTGTCCGGCGGCGTAGAACCAGTTAAGCCAGCGTTGTAAGTCTTGGCCCGTACTTCTCCTTGTGATATCTTGAGCCTGCTGCTGATAGAATCGGAGCGAGCCTTGGCGACGTCGTTCTTCCTCAATCGTCAAGCTGTCCTGCGATCAACTCGGCCTCTCTTTCTTCGTACATGCGCACTGAGGTGAGTCATGAATTATGTCGCGAGAAAAAAACCTGCGCCGTATACCATAAAAATGGTGTGAATCGGTAGTATGGTTAGGCGTTGTCCGCAGCCCCAGTGCGGTCGAGCTCCTCTACCCGGTCGTGTCAGATTTACGTGAGGACCGCACTAGTGGGTTTGATGCCGCTCATTATTAGACCATTTGCTCGTTCCACTTGACCGTTGGTTTGAGGATGATAGGCGAGCGTAATCAAGATTGATGCCATATTTTTGCACCATGATTTAACCTCATCGTGGTGAAGTTAGGTAATGTTATCGGTGATGATCTTTGGGGACACCATAGCGGTGTACTACCGGATATAAAGTCTATCACTGGTCGGACTCTGCCGTTTTAGCTGGTTTGGCCTCTATCCATTTGGTGAATTTATCCACCATGACCAATAGGTACCTTTGCGTGGGTCCCCCCTTTAAGTGGTCCAACCATGTCAAGCCCCAGGCCATGACGGCGGGTAATGGGTATAGTTTTGAGGTGGGTGGCATATAGCTCTGATTAGCAAAGAGGCAACCCGGCATCTTTGGACTAAGTCTGAGCATCTGCTTTCAGACGTCGACCATAAAATCATGTCTGGAATGCCTTTCCTACAAGGCCGAGCTGCGGCGTGGTGTCCGCCTAGTCCGGCATGAATTTCAGCGGGAGGTTTGCCCTTCCTCTTGGAGATACCTTTGAAGGACTCGGTTGTGCTTTTCTTATAAAGTTCTCCCTCATAGACCTTGTAGGCTTTAGATGGCGGACAATGCAGCGGGCCTCATTTTGGTCTTGGGAAGCTCTGCCTAAGCAAGTAGGCGAGGAATGGTTCTGTCCACAGGCAATGCCATTATGTATTAGGCGGAAGGTGTTTGTCATCGGCTGAATCGCGGTTAGTGCGGCTTGTTCGGTTTGTTAGTTCGGACTCCTCTTCCCATAATACGGATGGCGAAAAGAGCCGTTCAGGAAAGATGTTAGGAGGACAGCGTCGCGTTTGTGCCGATCGTGCCGATCGTCGGCTGCTTGGTTATTATCCGGGCTCGTGATGGAATTCAAGTCCTTGAACGGGCTGACATTTTTAGGACAGCGTTGCGATATGCTGCCATTTTCGGATCTTTGGCGTCAAAGTCTCCGTTTATTTGGGATATTGCAGTTTGAATCCCGCACCTCTAGGCGTTGAATGCCCATGGAATTGCCATCCGGAGACCATGTAAAGGGCCTCGTATTACGCTGCGTTGTTGGAGTCCGTGTACATTATCTGAAATACGTATTGGATTGTGTCCCCGATGGGGGCGTCATCACGCCGACCCCAATCCGGCTAACATTTTAGAGCCGTCGAAGTGCATAATCAATTGGAGTATCGCCGTACTCTTAGGGAGTTGACCTCGGTCCATTCAGCGACAAAGTCAGCCAAACTTGTGACTTTATAGCTCGCGAGGTTTGTAAGTTATATCAAATGGTAAAGCTCAATGGCCCATTTGCAATCCTGCCCGTCGCGTCGCGGTTGTTTATAATGTCGTTAAGTGGTACTTGAGAGGCCCTTGTTATCGAACACTCTTGAAAGTAGTGTCGGACTTCCGGAATGCCATGAACACCGCGTATGCTATCTTACGATAGTCGGGTAGCAGGGACTTGGGGGTTAACATAGTGGATCGTAGTATCTGGTTTTGAGAGGAATTTATGCCCTTCTTTCTCGTTCGACAGCAGTACGCGCTTACAACTTGATGCGTTGCTGCGATGTATAACAACATTGGTTCGCCCAGGTTGGGGCAGCAGGACGGTTGTTGCCAATATGGCCTTTATTTCTTGAGTCCGGCGGTGGCGGCATCCGTCCACTCGAAGTGTTGGTGCGCCTAAGGAGGCGATAGAGGGTAATGCCTTTTCTCCTAGGCGGGAGATAAAGCGGCTTAAACGCCATGCATCGATCAATTTTGTATTTGCTTGAGGTCTTTTGGGATATCTAGCTGTGAGCTCGGATCTTGGCTGGGTTTGCTTCAATTCCTCTACGGATCGATGAAGCCAGCTTTCGGTGTGCGCCCGGCGCATTTTCGGTTCAGCTTGATGTCATATGCGAGGTTGTCGAATGTGAGCCTCAAGTCGTCTACTAGAGTTCGGCGTGTTTAGTTTTGTGACTCGTCGTCTCGTATCCTCTACTGTTTTGATCTGGGTAGCGGACATATACGAATCATGCGCTGATATATTTTGCGGCGTTTTTAAGTCGAAGGGCATCGTGTTGAAGCATAATGGTCCATATGGAGTAATGAATGCCGTTCGGCTTGATCCTTCTGCCATCTTGATTTGATGATGGCGGAGTATCGTCCGGAAGCACAATGAATCGTGCCTGCGGTGGCATCGATGATTTGGTCGATCTTGAGGGGAGGAAGGATCCTTTGGGCAGGCTTTATTTAGGTCTTTGAAATCGGCACATAGGCGCCAGTTTGTCCTTCTTTGGTACCATTACCAGGTTTGCTAGTCCGGATGCTTGATGTCTTTGATGAATCCGGCTTCCAATAGTTTGGCTAGCTCTTCTCCCATTACTGTCTTTTGGGTTGGGAAAATTCGAAGCTTGTTTAGCGGTTGAATCCTTTTAGGATGTTTAGGCTGTGTTACGCGCAATCTGCGTGGGATTCGGGCATATCGAGGGTGCGGGCAAAAATGTCCCAATTTTCGAAGGAATTCTCGCGATCTGGCGTCTATCGAGGTTCAATTGTGCCCGATGGAGCCGTCTTTGTAAGTCCGTTGGGTGGACCTGAATTTTACTATTTCATCTGCTGGTTTAAAGGAGGTGGACTTGGATCTCTTATCGGTATCACATCGTCCCTATTCACCGTGGGCCAGCGATGAGTTCCTCTGCCGCTAGGGCCGGATAGTGCCTCTAAGGCTAATCGGCTGTCTTGTTTTGGTGCGAGTGCTATGTCGGATCACTAACAAGTGATTATTCCACGGGCCCGGGCATTTTGAGCTTCATGTACCCGTAATGGGTGCAGCTTGAAAAATGCATGCCTCTCGTCCTAATATAGCGTGATATCCGCTGTTGAGCAGGGCCACTTGGGCGTGACTTCGGATCTGTAATTGTCCGGTGAGCGAATACCACATGGTGTGATTTTTCTCTGTGCAGCGGCTAAGGATTATTCCTCTAAAGGTTGTGCTGCTTCGTTCAATGCGGCTCCGGTCTATTTCCATTTTTGAAGGGTTTCCTCGTAGATGAGGTTTAATCTGCCGCCATCCATGAGGACTTTTGTAAGTCAAAGCCGTCCACTATTGGACTAAGTACCGGTCTTGGTGGAGCTCGGGCTGTCCGAATTTAGGTTCGTCGCTGGCGTTGAAGGTGATGGCTGTGCTCCATGGATTGGTTGTTGCTACTTGGTAGACTTGGCGAGGCTGCGGTTATTCGTTTCGCATATTATTTGATCACGAAAGTCTAAAGACTGTTGATACCGTGCCGATGTTGTTGGAGTGGTTTCGGGGCTAAAGCTCCTCTCCACTTTTACCTGCGTAATATCAACATGCTCGAAGTTTATGTGTTGGGAATGCATATACATCTTGTGAATTTTCTGGTCCGCTAAGCCATCCCTCTAATGCGGTTCCGTGCCCTTTATGGGGTCTTTGCCTTTTGGTTTTTGTATCTGGTGCTGAGTGTAATGCACCCTTTTGTTGCGGACTAGGGTTGTATTGGGGGGATTGTCCCAAATTATATTTTGGTTGTCAGGAAACTCTCCATCTACAATGATACTATGGACACCAGGTCGTGGCGTGTAATTTCCACCCGGTGGTTCAAAGTCCCGTCCGTGCAATTATTGCAAAAATTGAGATTGCATTTTCCTCTCGGCGTCCTTTATCCTGTCCATAACGGGAGAATCGCCCGATAGTGATGTCTTGTCTCAATGGGCTCTTGCGGATTAGAGATAGATCGCATATATGCGGCGGGTGGGTGGAATTAAGTCAAGAACCCTATCTCTCAGGCTCGAAGGCGAGAAGTTTCGAATCTGGAAGCTTGGATTGCTGGGCGTTGTCCAGAGTGCAGTCGATGCCTAACTTTAAGTTCGGTGCTTGATCGATCCGTCCTCGGCGGGAATCCGGCATGGGGGTTGGGAGCCGGACATGACTAGTTTTCAATACAGGAGAAGCGTCGCGCATTGTTCCTCTACCACTGCAGCGTGGTGGGTGACACAGGAGAGTTAATCTCTCTCGGATCGGTTTCGTAATCTGATGTGATGCATGGCGACTCGAGGCGGCGATCACGATCCAGAGCTCGTTCTGATCGAGAGCTCTATTGGATCCAGCGGCAATCGGTAGCGTGAAAATTGCTTTGGCGACTTGAGAGGTCATTGTCGAGCGGTGGCGGACGGCGGTCATAAGAAAACCACCTAGCGGATAGTTTGGCGGCCAAGGCTCCTTTGGCAAAATACCGTCCTTGAAGGCGGGAGGAGCATCCTTCCTATCGGTGGCACGAAGGAACTCTCAATGAAAGCACCAATGTCGGTGTCAAAACCGGCGGATCTCGGTGGGGTCCCGAACTGTGCGTCTAGGCGGATGGTAACGAGGAGACAAGGGACACGATGTTTTACAGGTTCGGGCCCTCTTGATGGAGGTAAAACCCTCGTCTGCTGATTGATATTGATATGTATGTTTACAAGTGGATCTACCACGAGATCAAGGAGGCTAAACCCTAAAGCTAGCCTATGGTATGATTGTAAGGGTTGTTGATGTTGTCCTACGGACTAGAGCCATCCGGTTTATATAGACAGGAGAGGGCTAGGGTTACATAGAGTCGGTTACAATGGTAGGAGATCTACATATCCGTATCGCCAAGCTTGCCTTCCGCCAAGGAAAGTCCCATCCGGACCGAGTGAAGTCTTCAATCTTGTATCTTCATAGTCTTGAGTCGGTCGATGATGATAGTCCGGCGATGATAGTTCGGCCGATGATGGTAGTCGGCTATCCGGACACCCCTAATCCGGGACTCCCTCACCTTGCCTCTTGATCGTGTTGCTTTTGTGCTAGCCTTCTTAAGGCATCCTTGTTAAACTTATGCGTACTTAGATATTGTTGCTTCGGCGACTCTTGTGTATCGAGCGTATTGAGCCCTCGAGGCCCGGCTTGTAATATGAAGCTTGTATTATTTTGATTTGTGTCTAGAGTTGTGTTGTGATATCTCGGTGAGTCCACGATCTTGGTCGTACACATTTGCGTGCATGATTAGTGCGCGAGTCGAATCGAGGCGTCACGGTGGCGCTAATGCCGTCCACGGATCGCGGCCTAGTCGCCAAAGGATGGGATCGAGGTCGAAATCGGCGCCAAGGATGAAGTCGACAGCCCAAGTCGATGGCCACATGTGTAGAGAAGTGTTAGTTGCCGATGGTGATGGGGCGTCGGGCAAGTCCATGACACGAGCGATCGCCATTGAGCACCGTGACCCAGTTGCTCCGCCGTGGCCAAGTGCTAAGCGCCGCATGGTAGCCTCGGGCAGGATGTTATGGGTGGGCATGTCCACCAAAGGCCTGGCGCTCACCGTGGATCATCACCGGCAGCGGCATAGTGCGCTTTCGTCGCGGATGCCCGGCGCGTGAAGAGAGACCACGAGGCCGTCGCAGGAGACGGTCGGTCTCGGCAACCCCGCTGGGGGCGTCGCGTCGGCCCGTCGGACGGCGTCCTCGATGTAATCGACCATCTCCAAGTAGAAGCGGCAGGCGGACATGGCTCGGCATATAGGTCTCATCGCGATTAGCGAGAGGCCTGGCGCGCCGCTCCATCTGCTCCGCCGGAGAGACAACGAAGGGTCGCGTCGTGGCTGGTGTAGTAATCGCGAAGCGGCGAGTGGCGGCTTTGGCGAGGTGGGTGGGTGTGCCGGCCTCCTCGAGCGGGGTGGCGGTAGCATGTCTTGAAGCGCGAGCCTCGGCGGGCGTAATACATAGCCGTCTGGAGATCTGAGGGCGCGGCTCCGTCCGCGGATGTGATCCGGAAGGCCACCGACAAAGAAGTTCGACACGCTGCTGCGTCGTCACACTGACGCATGGCATGCGAGGCACAGGGCGGTCGGCGAAGTCTGCACGTGGAGGTGAAGGAAGGCGGCGAGCTCCGCTGATCGGCTCCAGCTGCCGGAGCCCAAAGCAAGGAGGCAAAGCTCGCGGAAGCATTCCCAAGGGGCATGGCGCCCTCGTCACCTTTCGGCGTAATACGAGTCTGTGCAGCGCCAGATGATCTGGCGAGCCAGGTCCGCTCCAGCGGTCGCTGCCCGTGGAAGAACTTGCCTGGTTGAGCAGTTGAGGGTCCTCGTGCCGTCATAGGTGGCGAAATCGATCTTCGCGAACAGCGGCGATGTCGATGCGAGCAGCCGTGTCGAGATGGCTCGGATGTCGCGGGCGGTGGTGGCGCTGGTGGAGTACTCGGGTAGGGACCCGGGCGGATGGCCCGCGAACTCTGAAGCAGTCGGCTGCTCGGTGTCGTGGTGTCGACCCGAGCAAAGACCCAGCCGCCCAAGCTGGTAGTGGCGACGGATGGCGAAAGCAGGACTTG